>DWRA01001559.1:0-16595 GCA_018250295.1 Spathilepia clonius
GATACGTCGGATATTATTGGTATTGTAAGAAAAGGTGTGGCGGCAGTGCCTCCACAGTCGAAACACAAAGAGTCCTACCCACCTTTAAAAAGTAAAAAAGTTAGAACGTTCACAACTTTCAAAAATCTGATGTGCATGCCTGATATAACTGGAGTGTATGCCAGATTGAAATCCTGGCAATCCGCCCTTAGCGCGTCTGGTGAACTATACTCATAAACTGTTTGAGAAGAGACCGTGACCAGCAATGCGTCAATATGGTTAGATAAGGAGTGTCCCAGTATTTTCATCTCGAACACCCAGCAATTTTACTAAACCATCTTTGTTTTTCAATGCGTTACCTGCACTCTATCCTCGCTTAACACAGTGTAACGTCTCGAAATAGCGTTTGCAACGGTACACCTGAACGTAATAAATTCGCTCTAAATATATTATTTCAACACAACCATTACAAAATATTGCTCTAGAGTGTTCTGGTTAATGAGTACTAGTATGTTTTCAGTACCATTGCGCGATTTCAACGTATTTGTGGTGGTACGTAGGTGGTATGATAGGTGCAGAAAGCTACCTTTTTAGAGTCCTGTAAAATAACTTAAGAGTAAGCCTATTGCAGCTTACGAAAAAAAAATTATAGTAAAAAATAATTACAATACAAAATATATAATCTATATTTTTCAACATTTTTCTTAAATTCAGTAATAAAAAAATCATCAACTGTGAATTGACTGGACAAAACATTTTTTAAGTAAAACAGATAATAAAAAGGCCAGTCGGGCTTGTGCTAAAAATCGCAAGTTTTTTTAGATATCATGCTATAGAGACCAACAGAAATCCCGCTATTTGTAATTAAAATCTTTATGGAAACAAGTCATACCTAAATTATGTAAACATACAACACCAAAATAGCGCTAAGCGTCGCAAAATAAAGGCATAACTCAAAAGTATAAAAAGCGATCGAGCATAAAAATCAATTGCCTAAAACGTGCCCCATATGGGCTTTTGAGCACTAAAAATACTGGAATTATGCTTCACAAATATTATGTTTACCCTCGTAACTTTGTATCGGTTATTTTTGCCACAAGTTTAATTGGCATCTCCCTTGCACTAATTCGAATCGCTTGTGAGAAAAAGAGATATTGTAACGTTGTTATTCCTCTTAAGTTTATATTGGATTCGGTCTAAAGTTTTAAATATGGCCGTTACGTACAATTTCGTTGGATGTTGTTACTGTTTTTACAGTGAATGTAAACTTGACCAATAACATCTCTTTAGTCCACTAATAAGATAAGTAAAGGAAGGAAGCGTAACTAAGCAGTGTTACTCATAGACATCTTTAATCAACTCTCGATAGAATTTGGGTCCTATCTAAATACTGCAACTCCTTTTCCTTATTTTCAAAGTGAAACCTTTAAAAGGTGCCCGGTGCCGTCAGAAAAATATAAGATTATGTGGGATTTTACCCACTAAAACACTGCTGGTGGCCGTCCTCAGCGCTACATGGAGAGCTCCTCCAAGGTGACGCACATCATATTATTTTTTATTTTTATTATTTTTTTGATCTTTTCATTTTTAAAATTACCTTACTTTCAATTTATAGGTTTAAATAATCCTCCTCAAATATTTTTAATTGATATCAAATATTTTTATTGATGTATAACGGAACAAATACGCAGACTATTTATATGTGAAAACAGATCAATGGTGTGTTGTACTCTATTTATTAGTTGATTTCTCTGTAATCTAAATACTATGTTTTTCTAAAAAAATAAAATAAAATAAAATATAAAAAATAAAATACAGTTTATTGTTTATGACGTATGCGACCACAGGTACTGTCGTCTTACCCGAAGTCGCTGTTAGGGCGGTTCGGACTCCTACTCTTGCCGTCCACAACGTCTGACTCCAGACGCCTTTTTTTAGTCGTCTCTAACAACTGGCAGAAAATAGCGTAACAATGCTGCAACTACCTAAGTTGTGCCTACACTAGGTAGGTAGACATAATGCCTTGTGTACAGGCCCTACGCCACACAAACAGGAGGAATCTTAAAAGGGTATTAAAGAGTGTGGCACATCTATTTTCATTTCGCATACTTAACGTCTTAAGTAAATAGACACCTAAAGTAACGACAGGGGTTAACTAACTTTACATGTGACTAGTAATGAACGAACAGTATGTACAAAGTTGCCATTCTTAGGGCTGGGTGCTCGGGTGAAACTTTAACGACCTTTCAGATTTGTGGCCTGTGAATTATGACTTCGAATAGAGATGTGCCTTAAAAAATAATTGGTTTATCGAGACAGTTTTATAATTAAGTTAAAAAATTAATGTTGTGCACTCCATCTTCTTTTAAATATAAAGTATGTTGTTAACAAGCTTATATTTTATATTTCTTTACATTACTAAAGAGTTTTATTTTAGAAAAAGAATCTTCTTACTATTCTTTACACATTTAGCATAAAGCTAAATATAGTATATAAAAATATATTTTCATTAATGTTTTGCGAAAATTATATAAATTAATTAAAATGTCCAAAACTCATGCTGATTAAGCTCTACTGATATCAGGTACTAGCATATTCAATTTTATTATTTTATGACGTATATTTTATTTTGTGATTAACTTAATACAATTCCCAATAATAAGGTTACTAATTTAACGCTTAATAACGGCTGTACTCAATTGTAATTTACTTATCGATAATATATTACACAACACTGTTTCTTTTGCAAACTCCTCAAAGGTCGATTTAGTGGTAGCATCTGTCGAACAGATGTAAACCTGTGGGTCCACGCCCTTGGACCCAAAAAACTTTCTCACTCAACTTTTTGTCAAAAACAATGGCAAGCCTCGTGTGAACGTAGACGTGACATTTTTAAAAATTTTCGATAATTTTATTCAATCGATAAGTTTTGACTTATTTTGACGCCGGAAGGCTGAAAGGATGTAGTGTCCAAAGCTGGTGAATATGTAATTTTATAGGCCCTGAGAAATGTTATGCAGGTTGAATACATCAATGATTTAAAGGGCACAAACTTCGGCATTTGATCGTAATTGATAAATGAGAATATATTCAATGACTTGAATACCATTTTTCAAATGCTGTTTTTAAACACCATATATTAAATATGTAATGTATCTACATATATATATCATAGATATATATTTACATGTATACCTATAATAGACCATTCATTTTATAGATTCGCAATGAATTAACAGTCCATTGGTTTCCATGTCATTAAAGAGGTCAGCGTTTAACGACAGACTAAAATTCTTTAAAATCTCTCATTTAAAACTGTGTAATAAAATTTTAAATAGTTAAATGAAACGATGAAAATATTAAAGCCACATGTCATGGAATAATGAGTATATTTTAAAATTATATGCCGCCCAATTCAAAGAAAGTCGACCCGACGCGAGGTCTACACTGAATTTATTAGTGTGTATTGTTCCGAATTAGTATAATACCTCCATTATTGGGAAGATAATGTACCCCACACCACGCTAATAACAAACAAATTGAGAAATTTACATACCAAATTGTCTCTTATCATAAAGAATTATGATACGTTTTCGATTCATGTGTGGCTGGGGTTGTGTGGATTAGTGTACGCTTCAAATCTGATAATTAAGCCCATACCATTGTCTAACTATAGTACATATTTAAATAAACAATTGATGTATTGTCAAGACAACATAATAAGAATAACAGTATTAAAGATAATCTTCGAATTAATATTACTTATAGAAAATATTTCTTCCTTTCATTCTTAACATTTTATCGTTAAGTACATCAGTAATGTTCGCTTCTCATGATCATTATCATGCAATTAGAGAACAAATTTTTTAAATTTAAAATATTGGCCATATCTTCTACATGAAAATTTATACGCTTTCACGCCTATTATTGCTAGTCAAATTCCGAGTTTCGTCAAATTTCTTTGTTTTAAAAAGTACTTTGTACTGACCGACTACGAATAACGATAAGGAAGACGGGCTACCTGATGGAAAGTAGTCACCGTCTTGGAGGAGAGCTCTGTTTGCACCTTTTTTGAAGATTTAAACAAAGTATATCAAGTAATATTCAGTAGATTGCAAATATATTTCTTTTTTTAATATTGAAATTCCGTTCCGTAATCATTTGAATTTGAAACGAAATTTCAGTAGAATTATTAGCATGTCACTGCCATCTAACACAATTGACACTAGATTCGTATCGACAAAATGCCACCCAGTATTTTACTTACCTACGCCAGATTAATACGCTTATAATTTGAGAACAAGCGGCGCTTACCGTGGAATGGGCTATTCGTTTGCTATTTTATGTGGTAAATAAAGTCAAATTACAAAAGAATAACAATTTGTCCGACTGACGTGACCGTCTCATTACCGCAGATAAATTGCAAAGAAATATCTTTGTTATTTCAGTTACATTGTTATCATTTCTTCTAGCTAGTAGTAGCTAGTATATGTGGTTGATAATCTACGGAATGATTTCGTTACGCGTTTCTGAAGGACTAAAAAAAAAGAAAAAAAAATTGTGGAGTCGTACAATATACTTTCTAATACTACCTTCACTACTACTGAATAGTCCATTAGTAATGAAACTTCCTGCAGAGTACACTTTTTCTTAAAATGGCAAGTTGGGTCCGTATCGTTCATGTGTAAAATCATTAAGTGGAATAGTAAAATTAGGTAAAGAATTATAGCATAAAATTAACCTCAATCATTATCGCTATTGTCTCATTTTTATGAGAACTTTCTTGAATTTGGAAAAAGTTCATATAAACTATATTGGTCTATTTACTTTTAGAGTTTGATGCTGACAATTCTGGATTTATATAGGTTGTTCATAAAAGATTGGAATTCCCAACTGCTGTACATTTGTCAGTCTACTGTCACAGAGCCTACAAATATCTCAAAATGTATGCCCGGTACCTCACTCCAATGACCACAATCTCTCATAATCATCTATTTTAGACTTTCGTAAAAGTGTATCATTTTGTCACGAGTATAGAGAAAAAAGTTGTACGAAAATCAAATCTTTTGTGTTTCAATGTTGTATGGGTTTTTGATAGCTTGGATATGATCCAATGTTCTGTTTGTGGGCGTTTAGAGACGTCGGTACACTTGCTGAGAACATTCTGCCAATCATATTTCGCAACTAGCGGTCTTCAATATAATTTTATTTAATTTGTGTTTTGCGCGGTTTTTCTTCACTCTACTCAATTTCTGAAATACTGTTGATCTAAAATTATTTTTACGTACCATTCCTTCCGATAATTAGTTCTTGTCGGTATAGTAGGCATGACTTTTTGCTATAAAAATGTACTGCCCGTATATTGTTTCTCTGATATGCGTACTAAGTCGTGTAGTAAACTTAAATTGATACAGTTTATGAGCTTTTAGATGTTAAAGGGCCCTTGCTACTGGCATACCTGTGCCTTTGGCAGTGCTTTTCTGTTTAGGAGCATTACATATTTTTCATTTGCTATTTCTATAAAATCTTATTATATCTCATTATTCTGAAGGTCTATTAGGTGTATTAATGTAACATCAACAAGCTAAAAGGTAATGGTGGTAGAACCCTTTGTAGTTCGACTCAGGCGGCACCACCGCCACCCTCATTTCTGCCTAATAACAGCAGTGTTAAGCGCTAAGTGTGGTAAGGGCGATAAACTTAACGAGGCATTCCAACTTAGTCCTCAAGACTTCTTCTTAGACTTCAGTTGGGTTTCTAATCTAATCTATGGTGGATCACAAATTTCCATGGGCGGCAGTTGCCACCTACCATCAGGTGGACTGCATGCTCGTATGCTTTACATAAAAAAGGTTCATATGAAAAAAATCGGGTAAAATCCTTACCGACACCCAAACAACAATACAACAATCTACACCCAGTAAATTTACTACACAAACGTACTACGGGCGCCCATTTCTCATACAAACTACATCGTTTGTCTCTTCTCGTGATATTTATTCACACGACATCACATCTAACTCATAACTTTCTTTAATATCATATAGCTTCGAATATAAGACGACCTTATTTTTAGTGTCGTTGACTGTTTTATTAGGACGGCGAATATGATTTGTGTTTGTAAGAGAGTTTTCATCTTTTTGCTAGCAAAGGCCTTGTAGTATTTATCTCGTAGTATTTACGTTTCGTTTTTTATTATCTTCATCTTTTTCTGAATTTTCGTATTCTTGCGTTCGCGTGTAAAAATCTATAAAGTGGCCATTGAAAGGGACATGAAAGTTAAATTAATTATTTTGGTAGATTTAAAAATTTGCGTATGTACTCAAGGTGTTTAAGATTATTTAGTCACTTACTCTTGCCTGTGCACATCACTAATTACAAATTTTTAATTTCTCTACTTGCCCTTCAAATATCCGAGTTGTATGTACAATATTGGGATCTTTACCATATTAAAAAAACCCGTACTCTTATATTAAGAAACGATAAATATACTAAGTAATACAGTATATTAAAGTTCATGGATTACGTTAAAGAGGAAGGAGATGGACCTCACAGAAGTAATAATTTGTTACCCAAACCTAAAGGAAATTTTGATTAACGTTTAAGTACTCCATTGACATAGGTTAACAAAAAAGGTCACTATTCACCAATTTGACGACTTCCGATTTCCTACGGATGGACTTGTAACTTCTCAGAACATTAACAGATGGACGATAAACTATAGGAACGTTCTTGTTTATAATATCAACTTATTACTGAAAATAAATTAAAGTACTTATGGACATTATAATGATTTCGTTGTAAAAATATAAATTTTCACAGTATAAGTAGGCTAACATGGCCAATATAATAAACATGCTCAATTTATTGATTTTGAAAACATCAATTTCATTACTCATAAGTCAAGGTAATAATAGTCAGATTGTATTTAATTCAGGTTGCACAAACAAAAACATGTAATGGAAATTGTGCAGTAAATAATGTTTAATGAACACTTAAATGACAAAATCACTTCCAAAAATGCTAACACTGAAGTCGTTAAAACATTACACGATCTAAAAGAAGCAATTAAAAAACTGCACGCAAGACACAACGCGTGAAGTATCGATGTCGGTTCTAAAAATGATACTGCATCATTTGACAAACGAGTTTGCGGCTCTGAAAACGTTTCTATGTTCGATTATGGGCTTTATTGACTAAAAAATAAAGATATAATAAAGATTTTTTGAGTAACAGATGTGATTGTCACTGTTTTGAAGGTGTCGCGTGACAACGTCACATCGGTTTTGGCGTATGACGTTTGGAAATAGCACCGTTTCCTGTGTAACTGATGGTGTAATTTTCTGTCATAACTAATTTTATTAGACGAGCTGAGATTTCCAAGAGATGAAAATTGATAAAAGTCGTAAATCAGTAGAACAAGATATATTTATGATTTGCGTAGAACGTTCTTGAGAATGACAAGAAAAGTGACTTCAGGACAGTTTTTTTTTGATTTAGGTGTAGTGTGGTATATTTTTATTCATATTAATGAGAAGTGTTACTACTAGAACATTACTACCTGAAAATATATGTATCATATTATATATTATACTTCAAGAAAATTTGCAGTACGGTATGTACATTACAGTGCCGCAGATTGTCCCTGTTTAACTTTTACGACTTTTTTATGATTTCTGGCATTCAGTGCAATTCAATTGCGTTAGTTACATTATGAACAGCACCATCAATAAAGATCTCAGTTTATCAAAAAAATTCCGAGAAACATGCAATCGTAAAAACATCCATCAAGACACAACCAAGGTCTGATTAGCCAACAGACGCAGGAAAACGAAATTTGAGTTATGAACGTTCATAATTGTGGGAAGTAGACTTCAAAAGCGAATTTTCGGTAGGAAGCTATTACACGACCTACACAGAAATGTAGAAGATGAAAAGAAATCTTTATTTTTAATCGCCACAATCGTAGACGCGACCGGAATATAAAATAGAATTATTAAAAAGGCGACAACGACGCATCCGCTTCCTCTCGTAGTCGGATTTCGGTGGCAACGCTCCGGGTTCCGTGTCCCAAATAACGACTGTGTTGAACAAGGTTTATAAGTTATCGACCCTAATATGGCTTCACATTTAAGGTACCAAATGAAGTACTTAATATTTAAAATCTGTTTTTGAAGAACCGTTTTAAGCAAATTGAGTCTGACTAGAGATAACAGTAAATATAATTACGTAGTATATTATTAAAATTACTACTTTCCGATTAAAAGAAAAATATGGTAAGATATTATACTACAACATAATACATCTAAACTTAGATCAACAAACAATTTATGATCGACCTCAGGTTAGCTTTATTTTTTTACTTTAACCATTACAATAAAAGAAGAAAATTTAATCTGTTGTAATTTATATGTTCATAACTTTAATACTGTTGACGTCATTTAGAACTTAAGAATGTCCATGCCCATGATCTCAATAAAACAGCTTAAAGATACTTTATATCTGTTTGGTACCAAATATACAGCAGAAAATGGGAACTATACTGTTACAAATTGATAACTTAAAGTGCATTTCTAAATACTGGTGCAGCTAATCACTGTTAATGTGCCTTAAATGTAAAATTACATCAGTGTCTCTGCTTTTAGTTCCTTGTTCTTTAGAAAGTTCGTGAGTAATACTATTGTTACGCTAAAGCTCACTCAATAATGAGTTCTTATCAATTTATACAGTTCCTTTATAGGCGTAACAAGTTTACCACTTTAGTCTATCTTTTATATTTATTAAATGTATCATTCCTTGTTCTTTGTTCTATTTTCCATAATTGTTCTATTTTCCATTATTGCATATTTTAATTCTTATTATATGTTCATCTTAAGAAATCTTATAAAGTATCATAACTTCAGTTTAACATATAATCATATCTATTCGAGTCTTTTCAGCTTTATTCGTTACGCCTACTTCTCTTTCTACATCTTGATTGTAAGAAATGTACACAGTATCGTTAAATCTTAGCAAAATATCATACTTTAACACGCAAATATTTACGGTCACGGAAATGTCGGATCATATTTCACATGAAACGCGATATGGGCATGTAATTGGCAACCGAGTGACATTCGCACGCAAACACCTCTACTGTAAAAGACAACGTTATGATCCCACTATGATCAAAAGATTTACCGTTTAATCTACCTTGAGATGCTAAATTATCTATATGGCGTATGAGAAACAATTTTTGGTGAACTATAAACTTTGAACTTTGGCTGCAATGTATAAAGCAAAGAGTAACTCTCACCACTATTAGTTCACTGTTAGACCATAGGACTTCAATAAAAGGATGATGAAAGGAGTTCGTAACCTCGCAACTTGGTAGTTAGTAACTCCGTAATCCCTGAAGACACTACTGCTCATTATTCTCCTTTTACGAGATCGGAGAAAAAGGTTATTAAAGTCGTTACCGCACGACCATATTAAATAGTAAATTCATTGGTTATCAAAAATTAAAAGCCGCTTCTTTTTTACGCTTAAATAATTTTCATTTCTCTATTTACGTATTAGCTGCACAACCAAATACGTGTAGTGTCGTCTTGTTAAAATATTTTTTGTCTACTGCGTGTGTACGAAGGGTCGACAGCCATCTTGCGTTTATTTTTGGAGGTGCGCGTGCGCCAGTTTCTTTTGGTTGCGTTCAATTAGTTTGATTTGTGGGAAATCGATTTCACGGAACTCACGCGCTTCGGTCACACGTGGATCAGATTATTCATCTTTATGACCTGGGGAAGTTAATTATTCATTTGTTTTTCAGGCAATCGGCAAGAGAGCGTGCAAGAGCGAAGAATAGTTAGCGGAATTTTAATGAAGGATACCTTACTTGAATACGTAAGGTGTTTCTTTTTGACTATATAAAAAGGGTATAAAATATATATATTTTTTTACACTCTTGAGTTGATAACAACGTTACACAAATTCTGCTTGTCTTATTGAAAGAAATAAATATAAAAATTATGACGACTGATATTGAGCTTTCATGAATGTATCAAAAAGACTAAATTAAAGCCAAATATAAGAGATACAATCTAGATTCCACGCGTGAACAGTTTAATACGTCACTCGCGACAATTTATCTAAAATGTAAACAACTTACTACCTCTTGATTTACACCTCATATATTACGTGCAAAAAGCTAGGATTTATTCTAACGGCGCGCTCAGAAGCATAAATTCGTTCGAGCGTCGCATAATTGGCGTCGTCTCATTAGATCAACTCGTGGCAGATTCGTGTCGCTTCCTCCGGCGTAGTAGGTGTCGCTTTAATTTCACTTTCTGTCGCGTCCAGTGTTTTATTGTCCGAGCCAGTCAGATCTCCTTGACGGATGCCCACTTTAGATAAATGGATGGACACTATGGCTCGTGCGATAGTAAGTGGTATAATTGCGCGTTTTTTGCATAGCACATTGCTTGGAAACAAGACTTTTATGAAAAACTTTGATAATTTAACTATCTAGTGGGTTCTTTGTTCACGCACTTGTTCATATCAAACGATAAATTTACAATAAAAAAAAATGAAAAAATATGTCTAATTTTGAGGTTTCTTTATGTAGATTAATTTCGGAAACTACTACATCGTTTTGTTCGAACCTATCACAAAAAATAAAATACTATTTTACTCTTGTACGTCTCGTGATATGCAGGATAAGAAGCAAATTGACATCGATTTATCGGGAAAATTTTAGCCTCAGTGACTACATCGTTGTACTCCCTTCGCGGTACAACGGTGTAAAAAATCCGTTGGCTAATAATATCATCGCTAAGCAATTTTGGTACGTTTCATTGGTTTTCCAGTTTCCTTCCGGGTCATCTAATTTAGCTGTCGGCACGGAATAACGGACGGGTAGGAAACCATTAGTCACGGGGTAACTTCCCGGAGCATTACAAACGTCCCGTTTCGATGCAAGATTTAAAACCTGAAGAAAGTTAAGAAAGACATTGGCAGCTTCAATTAAAAGCTGTTTCAATAATGTAAAGATTATTTCTAAACTAATTTTAAAGGCGCATTTTACAAAGCCGAATATTATTCCACACACGAATATTAATCAACACCCAGACAAACATTAAAAATCTAAATTCCTCATTAAAAACTCAACTGAGAATCGAATCTGAAACCCTTTGTGTGTCAGGTCGATATGGTGACGGTGTGACACGCGTCGTAAATTTATTAAGAACAACAACACTACTACAACTACATTTGTCTTATCAAAATGAATCCCTGTTCGTTAATAGACACTTTATAATTGATATGTCTTGTTTTAATATCCTTTACGATCCTATTAACATTGAATCACTGACAGATTAACAAAAAAGGCGGACAAGCAAATAATTATTTTACACTACTTCAACTCGTTTATTTGATCCAAATCACGCCTAGCAATGTTATCCTTATTGTTGAACACAATAGAGTTGATTTTGATAAATAACATTTCGTACATAATCCAGAATCCAATATTACAAGCCATTGAACACAATCACGAGGCATGCAGATTAACGATACAATTTTAAATCAGTGCCGACGTAAGATCTTGTTGAGATAAACTTACAACGTTGATTAATTTCGCTTTCCGAGCCATTGTTAACTGCTTTCTCTTGTCACATGTCGTTTACGGTAAATACTATTGTGATTGGACCACACAGTTAGTTTTAATGATTCTCATAAAAATACAAATTTTGTAGAATAATCATAAGTAAGAACATTTTCTATTTTGGGAAGGTTTTATTAAATACCTACAAATAGTACTTTCAGAAATTACGTGCACAAACAACACGACTCGTTATTTATATATATTACAGATACGCATGCAATTAAGATACAGATTAATATGAAAGATAAAGATTTTCGCGCAATGAGATTCATGTATGTATATTAGGTATTGTAGTTGAAAGCTAAGGATAAAATAACTCCGGAAAACAGTGTATTAAATAAATCTGATTCCAAACCATTTATAAACGATGAATAAGAGGAAAATCTTTATTACAGCGACAACAAACTGCATTGATCCGTCATCTTTCGTGCGAATCGTGCGCCCGCGCACCGTGTTCGGACCACTTGCGTCATGACAGCCAAACAATACGAGATGGTTTGTTTATGTACGATTGTTTGGCACCGTAGGCGTAGGTCAGGCGCCAAGCTTGACGCTTTAACACGGAAAGGTACTAATTGTTTGGGAGATGAGCATTGAAGACAAAAGCAATGAATACAATAGAAATTGTAGGGATCGCAAATGATATTCATAAGGCAGGAAGTGATTATTTATAACTGTGCTTTAGTACAACAGTTTTAAGATATTTATAACATATTGTTGTATGCAAGTTTTTTCTATTTATTAAACTTTGTGCTCTGTGCTAATTACCACATGATGGTGCAGTCGGTTTTTTTGTTTTACTTTCAGCTCTTTTCGTTACGTCTTCCATACTTACTTCTATCTGTTTTGGGCTTCTTTCCATTCAGACTGGCGATTAAGGACCTATGTAAAGTTAATCACGTACTCCTATCTCAGACCTTTTCCGAGCCTATTTTCTCGTAAATTATCGATTATATCAAGAACTTCTAAAAGCTGCGAACATGTTTTAATACACTACATAGGCTTTTACTACTTTTTAGCACCATTTATCTGTCTTATCATTTACATTATTGCCATGAACATTTTTATATGTCGATATTGTTTTTAAATTTAAATACCAAAGTTATTTTATTATTTCGGTGTTAATTTTAATTTCAATAAGAAAAAGCTAATGGTTTACTAACCGAGTTTAAACATTTATTTTTGAAACGTCCACGACACGTTCCTTCATTTATACCATACGATTTCCTTACTATTCCTCAAGAACATTCATATAGGCTTACAACAGTACACTAGATAATATTTATGCAATTGCCAAAAGCTGTTATCTTACCACGTCAATCAAACAGGCGTTACTTACCAAATTCGTTGGCATTGCGTATAACTGTACTAGTGTGGCCGATTAAATGTAATGTATGCCTTTGTATTCAATGCGGACCTCAGTGACACCTCCATACGCGGTGGCCTCCAATGCATAACAATATGCAGTTATATTATTAATATTGTATAGGATCGGATGACTACTCTGTCTATTTATCATGGATAGGTCTGCGTTGCTAGTTTTTGTTTCTGCCTGCCAAGTATGCTTTTTACCTCCATTAGTATTATAGTAATATTGGGATTTTAATTGTAGTTACCAAATAATCGCAATATACTAATGGGTTATGCTTCAATACTATCAATATTGGCAAAGTAACCATAGAATATATCGAAAAATATTCTTGTGTGTATTTAAACTTGTGCCTAAATGATGTTCCCAAGTTATTCTTATTTGAAGTTACGATCATAATATAATGGTGTCAGATAACAGCCTTATGTAGTACGAAAAAAGATTAATATTTTGTATGATTTTTAGTATCCGGTGATTATTTAACATAAGGTGTCGTAAAAGAAGCGCCATAAAAAACTTATTCTCGTGGATAAGAAACTGGAGTTCTACTATCGCTTTCACATTTTTAGTATTACCTCACAATTGATGCTACCATGTGTAATGTGTGTAAATAAACATATTTATTAAATTATATTCAATAATAATTAACCTCTATTGCCTGTTGGAATTCAACGGATGTTAGCGAACACTTGTTTACAATTCGCCATATTAATAATCGAAATATGTCTATTTTCTGTATAAAATCCATAGAGTGTGCCGCACGTGTTGCCGAGAACCCGTGAAACTAATGCAAAGATTAGGTATTTCCGTTTGTCCGTACACTCCCGCGCATCTCAAATGCTTAGCCTGTGACTCATATTGATCTTAGCGAAGTAGACACGCGGTTGGTTAAGTAGAGCGTATTAGAACTTGATGTTAATCCAGATTGAAGGGTTCTGTCTGCTCGAGGAACGAGGAAGATTGCGTTTGAGGGAGACGGTAAGATTGATTCTGATTTCCGTGATTTTAGATTAGAGAAATGCTGGACAAAATTTATCAAAACAGAAGTGGCTTTAATTCCGCTATATGATAAATAGTTAGAAATAAACGAACGCGCTGGACGGGAAGTGAAGATCGAATTTTGTCTATTCCTATATTTCTTAAAGATATATTAATAGGTATGTATAAAAGTATTAATAGAAATAAAGATAAGCAAAGAAAAGAAACGAAAAAATAAGAAAATGAAAAAAGATAGAAAGAATGACAAACAATCTGTTTGCAATATCATAGAAAAAGAATCTAAACATAAGGAAATGTAAATTGTTCGAAAGTTCAATTATTTACAGCAATATTTATCATATCTTTTAACAGAGAATCTTCATTATTTCACGAAAACAAGATCTTTGTCCTTTCAAAATGTATTCCCAGTTTAATTTATCGCAAACAAGCAAAATCGTCAAACGTCGCGTCACAGATGAGTTCATCTGCACAGCGTCTCATTACTTAGGATATTAATGAAGCACGCTTAACCGCAACAAAACTATTGTAGTAGAAAGTTTCCATAAAACATTTCCACTCTAACCGTGATTCACCAGTCCTTCAAAACGAGACGCCGGCCAGACTCCACAGGAACAACACGACTGTTGCTTACTCACCTCGCATGACCAACACTTGTCATATTGATAGCCATAAATAGAATAAGTCTGTGAAAGTTTTATGGGTTTACTTACGAGGGTGGGATGTCATCTTTGGATATTATTCGCGTGTGATGTTGAAATCATTAAATTAAAATCAAAATAATAAGAGATCTCAGATATAGCTTAAGTACACTTGTTTCAATAGTTCTGACAATTGTGGATTAAAAAGTTAAAACCGCATATTATCGAAAACATGTGTATAATATATAATTTTAGACTTAACATATATTATCGCGGAATTGATACATTTTGTCACGGCGGAACTGAGTTAGAATATATATATATATCTTCCGCCGTGACCACGATCCATGCAACTGGGTCGAAATATTGGCAATTAAGAAATCAAAACATCGTATTGTGAGTACCCGTTACATAACAAAATGTTTTATGGACATGTCTTCCCTTAGAAAAAGTTTAGGTTCTAAATCACCATATTGACCTTTTGTTATTTGTCAAATTTAATTTAGAATAAAGCCATCTCCTGTAATTAAGTGGTAAATAATACATTTCTTTTACGCATATTACTTTAAAAAATAGAGGTGCGTGGGATTAAATCTCGGGCGTACGATTGAAAGGCTGAGACTCAACAACTAAGCTATCACTGATAGAACAGCAATAACTCAAAATTATCCATTAATGTTCTTTTCTGACTAATTAGTCGATTGTCTCCGATAATTCTACAGCAACTTTAGAAAAACCGTGTGCAATGTCGATTATTTCGCCAACCTGCCGTGACAATTGTTCAGTTTGCACCATGTTCAGCAAAACATATGAATGGAACAAAATGCAGGTGCGGTAGTGCCACCGCAAACCGCAGTGTAATGTCATAAGAGCCATGCATATTCAATGCCAGTGTCAATGTTACAATTACTAAAACGCGAACAAGGAAAACCAGTCACGCACGATACGATAAGGATATTGTCTTTTGATTAATTCGTTTTTTATCGCACGCCCAAGATTAATCTTGACGAAACTTTGGTATGGTTTAACGTAAGCCATGTAACTGGTAAACGACCAGGAACCTGCCTACGTGAAGGTACAGCTTCCGCATCCAAAGGTCTGTTTTTTTAATTGATCAGAGGAGTATTTTTTATTATGACATAAAAATATTTTTTTACATTTTCTTCCTGCATTCCATGTGTCTCATTCCTTTTTAGGGTTCCGTAGCCAAAAGGCTAAAATCGGAACTCTTATAGATTCGTCATGTCTGTCTGTCCGTATCTCACAGTCATTTTATTCGGAAACTATTAAGACTACAGAATTGAAACTTGGTAAGTGAGTGTATTCTGTGAACCGCTTTCCGAATTATGTATAAAAAGTAAAAACATATTAAACTTTGTAATTCATACAATATTATGAAAATCAAATTTATGTTAGTAGTTGGAAAACTGCCTGCACTGGACATAATACTGAACATAGTATTTGCTTTTCGAAAACACTTCCAATAACAACAAACTTAAATAAACAAAAACACAAAATGTACGTAACCTTTATTTTTATAACCTACTCATTTATCATTAATGTAACACGTTCGTTAATTTTTTGTTGTAATTAGATACCTTTTCTTCAGTCCCTTGTCATGCTGTTATATTTTTGAATACAACACCTAAGGACACCGAAGGACACTAAGGTTATCCAACTCATCCAAAGTTGTCTTGACAATACTTGTTTTGTTCATTAAAAATATGCAAGTGGTGGTCTAACAAAAATAAGTAACCACAAAAAATCTGATTTTCTTATCGGCGCCGGCGTAATTGCACCTACTTATGCAGAACAGAATCAACCCACACAATGACAGTTTTGGGAAAAAGCCATTTTTTGTCAAAATTTTGTATACTGTAAAATTTTAGTTTATTTTTAATAAAATCTATTTACAATATTGTACAAGATAATTTGTTCTACATATACAAATATAACATTGTTGAAAATCATTAAC
>DWRA01001560.1:0-16591 GCA_018250295.1 Spathilepia clonius
AATATTTAATAATGTGCATAGAAATATCTGAAAACCAACATTCCATCTGCAAATACGCCGCTTCGTAAGGTGTTTCGACATAGTGAAGAAACAACGTTAGTAAAAATTATTATTTATAATAAATTTTATTTACAGTAACACTCAATTTATCTATGAGCCTAAATTGCTAAAAGCACAACAAGGTACACAAATTTGTAACACCGCTAGAACTGCCATAAGATAGACTTTACTATCATAAAGGTATTCGATACCATGCAATAGTATCTTATCCGCATTCTTTCTTAGGTAAAAACAACGGTAAAATATCCAAGCATCTTATCGATTTGAATGCATGGATATCTTAATTCCGGAGATAATCCCTTAATAAGGAGGTCGGAACGGCCCTCAAGACCTCTTAGGGAATTCAATTGTACTGTAATAAAACAAATCACGCTCGAACAACAATGGGGTCGGAGCTTATTAGAGAATACTAAGGGCCTTGCCTTATAATAAACGAATAACTGTTTTAACGTGAAATCTATCAAAAATAATGAGATAAAAATCAATAGAAGAACCCGGTTGCTACAATATCATGACAATTTTTCAAACACCTAAAAACTAAAAATAAAAAAATGTTAATATATGTAAATCAGCAATATGAATAATTTCCTATGCAATATCCTTAAACAGGTTCTGGGCAGATTGTTTTCATGTCCAATGGATCACTTTACAACTACCTATATACAGGCATATGTTGCCTTCATCCGATGTTAAGTGGCAACTGCAGTCCATGGACATCAGTAATCGACTAATCGGGCACAGTTGCGATGCTGCCCCTGAGGACTATATTGGAACCCCTCCGATAAGTTACCACACCATTCAAGTCACAACAAAGTTTGCAGGGCAAACAGCAGCGATTAAGACTGCTGTTATTTCTGCCTAAGAAATAATAATGGTGGTGGTGCCTAAGAAATAATAACTCCTTCGACGTCGAACTACAAAGAGTTATACCACCTTTAAACACAACAATACATATTCATCATGAGTTTGGATATTGGCACCTTGAATTGTGACTATAGGAATGTGATTATATCGTTTGTATATTTATCGCCTTCCTTCTCTTAAATGTCAGAGAGAAATCAACAATATCGCCCACCGGCTACCAACACGCGGTGGGTTAAGTCGGTAACTCACCGTTCAATTAGGGGCACTTCGGATTGCTATTGCGGAAGTGGAACTTATAAATCTGAGTCCGGCAATACACTGTTACTGGCATTCTGTTGCTGTCTGTCCGAACGGATAATGAACGCGAAATACTGTTGGCCGTGAAATGTTACTGCTATTATAAATATCCTTTGTACAGGTTTTTTTATAGGTATCCGAGAATATAATGCAGTCATAAGCAAACCGTTGATACTTCAATAATATTTATGATTTTTCTATTGGTGTAGATCACATTAGATACACGTTCCAATTTTGTTGTCAGGTTTTCAGAGGTTATTTCAGGAAAGCGTGACTGAAGTTAAGTAAGATGTGATTGAACTCGTAGGGAAATCCAATCTAATATGAAAGTATATACGATACTTGTAAAATAATATTTTTAAGATTTTTGTTTAACTGTTCGTTTGAGTTAATCGCTGAATCAGCTGGTCCGATTTTCAGGGGATTTTTATTATAATGAGTAACTTAAGCTCCTTATTATAGAAAATGTTTTGGGAATCCGCGTAAAACCCCTGTTAAAATTACCGCGCGCGCCCCATTTTGTTAAAACTTGAAACTAGCAGTCATGAATTATTTTTTAAACGCGATTGCAACCGCCGGGCTGAGCTAGTACTTACTAACTGACCCGTAATGGTAATTCAGTAAACAATTACGAGCTTTTAATGCAGGTGTTAAGGACGCGGATATCTTCTGATCAATCTGATCTCGTCTATGAAATACACCTACATTGTTATCTACAGCTTAGTATTCTGTTGGAGTTCTTAAGTGGAACCGATAATGAACTCGATCCAAGATTGACAGACAAATGGGCGGTTTATACAGTTTATTAGAAGTAATATACATAGATAAATCAGGACCGTATTCATCATTCCTGGAAGTTATATGGAAGCTTGTAGTTTAGTGCACGCCTAATTAGCATTAATAGGATAAATATATATATATAGAAATTAATGTATAGTTTCTTTACTGTATGTGTAATAAGTCTAGCTGCAATGTAATATGATATTTTTTAGGTATGACTATACTTCTCCGAGGCATTCCAAATTAGTCCTCAGAGATATCAACGCATCTGTGGTCGACTTCAGTTGGGATTCTAGTGTTATCTGGTGTGGATTACAATTGTCTATGGGCTAGAGTTGCCACTTACTATCGGGTAGATTGCATGCTCGTTCATTACCTCATCATATAAAGATAAAGAACAATTTAGGTATTAGATATTTAGTGTCGCTAAGCTCTACCTTATCTGAGGTTTTTATAATTATCCTGGGCGACAGTAGCCACTTACCACCAGGTAGATTGCGTATGCGTATGCTACTTCTATTTTACAAAGCAAATAACACTAAAAGTCAAATATTACTATTCTGTTCAGCTTTAAATATTAATATCCAAATACCGATGCAAGATTCACTATGTATTTCCTGCAAAGACATATGTTGTATGCCCTACATGCCTAATTGCCTTCCATGGCAATAACAGAATAGGCTTTCATATTAACAGGCAATTTCAATAATCCCAGTTCCGCGCCTAATGGATACGTTCAATGGATTTCAATTACATCATCAAAGGGCCCGGCGCCCTGATGACATAATACATTACGGCGGCACTTTGTTGCAGATTTGCTACAACCTCTTCATTGTAATTGGATGACCGGTTGCTGTGAATACATTGCGTTGTAGTTCCCATTTTGAATTCGTACTTATTTGGGTAGTAAACTTCAAGAGGATACAGACTTCAATTGTTACCGCCACACCTATTTCAGCATTACAATAACACCGTTGCTGTGTTTTGATATACCCTTCAAGGGTGTGGTAAAAAGGCACCTTTGGGGATAGCAACGCATGTGATAAACCTCAAATATGAATGGAATTCTATGTGGAGATAACTTACAAACATCTTTCGGCGACCGTAACCACTTACCATCAGACGAACTGCGAAAGTCTTCAGTATTTTAATATTAACATTGGTATGTTCGCTCATTTCTCGAAATAGATTGTAGCCTGAAGACTCAAAACATGTGGAATGTATGAAAAACGTGCCTTCAACGAGATTCTAAAGTAAACATAGTAACGGAACATCAGGTTGTCGTGTAAGTTATGAGTGTGTGTAACATTTCAGAGCAGCACGCAAGGTCGCAGTGCAACCGTCACGCGTTCTTTGGTTTAGCTGCCCGTGCAAGATGCAAGCTTTAAGCGTGAATACATAGCTCTGGCGATTTTATGTGGTATACGCTTCATACGTTCCATCGTAGCAGAATAAGAAGAAATAGGGTTTCTATTTGAAAGCTCTTAAAGGCTACAAGACCATCTTACGTTAAGTGTAAGTGTATACAAAATATTAAAAACAAATGAAATAGAAAAAATCTTGTAATGATACGTTATACTGAGTAAATTAAGTTATTGATACTTGAATTTCCTTTATTCGGTTTTCATTATCCGATTCTCGTTTTATTATTCTAAAAATATTATAAAAACAAGCTAACACATATAGCATAAACAATTGGACCCAAAGCTATCGCGAGGAAAAAGAAACTGCAAATAACTCGCCAGGCGCTCCACACTTAGACCATACTTCGCGGGCACGGTTAAACCGTAATAAATAGTTGAGAATTATGAACAGTACGCGCAGTTTGTCGTCCAAACGGTACACGGGCGTTTGATGTGGATGGCGAGACATCAAAGGCTGTAGATAAGTATCTGCTTAATGTGCGGACTGTTCAAATGGTAAATATTCCCTGCTCCGTGCCACCGAAGCATTAATAGATGTACTATTCATCTAGCAGCTACTAAAGCAGCACACACCACAGTCGTGGATGAATGCGAAATACCTTCTCTTGTTGAAACATAGCAAGAAAAAGGTGGTAGAATCGGCGTGGATCCTCGCGGAAAGTACCACCGTCACAAATACTTCTAGCATAATGTCGTTCTGCGTTTCGTAGAAAGATGTGAATGCTGACGGACTTACACGAGGCGTCTGTCTTAGGGCCGAGGACTAGCGCATTTGTGATCGGTTTCAGGTAGAACAACTGTTCTATATGAAGTTGGTTACAGATGTAATTCGTAACGTGGTCATTACCGTAAATGACATATTAGCTAGATGTCGCTAACAGCTTCTATTTAAATATATTAACAGACGTATACGAGTTCGTGGTTCGGGCCTATATGTCCGTGCCGACATTTTCAACTCATACTCGGCAAACTTCAATCAGTTGTACCTAGAACGTAAACACGGTCATATCAAAGGACAACAGTAGAGCTGTTGTATCTTCACCTGTTTGTAAGACCAACGCCTGCCATATAAATAAAAATTGATATCATAGATATTTGAATCAGTAATACCATCAGCTTCTCAATTTAATTTAAATGATGTGGAAATAACGACATTTTAACAGAAGTTTTTCGAAGTGACCTTTGAAGGAGTTTAAGCAAGCCACACGACCATAGCACACGTGACCTTAGGTCATCAATCGTCCACGGTTCAAGTGCTAGTTTAACGGCGTTGCATCATGTTAATTAGCTGGTTAAGTGAGGTTGTTACTTTTTATTAAAATTACCAACTGGTCTTACGGTTACACACTTCGTAAGATTACAGCGGAGTTACATCCAATTAATTATAAGTTATGAGTCGTAGCTTAGGTTTCTAAGTAGCATCTTGTAAATGGCCGGTAAATGCCTAAACAAATAAGATTAAATAAATGGAGCAATATAACCGAGTCATAAAAGTATTTAATCTGAGTAAAGCAAAGTGCTGTTAAGTGTATGTTAAAGTGGTTAGTATTTCTGCCAATTTTACTGTTAATCATCATTAATTATGCAGCATATGATGTTGTGGTACGAGAGAATTAAATCAGAATCGACGATAAGATTTAGCTTGCTATATTTTCCCGGTTATTTTTGGATTATCTTAACAATCGGGAAATATTTTTATTATTGTTGTTGAAAAGCGACGGAACTTTTAATAATAGGTAGTAGTAGCACAGCTGTGTTTTGGTTTGAAGGGTGTGATAACATTAAGAGACAGGAGGGAGATGCAACTTCGTTTTCACGTGTGGCAGTACTGCTGCTGGCCTCGGGAAGATTCTAACTCCACATCGGATTTATTAGAAATACCGAAAAGGTCCCGTTCAGTAAATTTCTAATTAAAAACGTTGGCTAAATGCTGGTGAATCACTCACATACTCGTAACTATACGAGGGTGTACATTTTTAATATTCATATATTTCAGCACTGTTCCTGCTTGGTGTACTCGAGTACCCTTACGCAGTTAAGACTTAAGCCACTTGTAGCATAAGTACTAACTTCACAACTGTCGAGAAACAAGTGACACTGCTTTGACAGGGTGAGCCTGCGCAAAATTTAATTCAATGTGAATTTTAAATAAGGAAAGACAAATATATTTTTATACTGATCGATGTTAGTGAAAAAGAAAAAGTTATTATATTCTAAAATGACTAAAAAAGGCAAGAAAGTAGTTTCTTTACAGAAAAATATTTTATAACAATACGTTTCGCAATCCAACGAGTACGCAGTCCATCTGATGGTAAATAGTCTCCGCCCACGAACGTGTAGAATAAGGGTCCTATCACACACACAAATATGTAAGTGACATCATGTGTAAGTCCTCCGGCGTCCTCACGAAATAGCGAAAAAGAAACTCTACAATGCCATCTTTTCCATAAAAAGTAGTTTACAAATTACTGATCTGAGCTAAAGAAGTAAACAGAGCTAACGCCATTTAACGGATTTTATAATTTAAGTAACCATTAATTTTATACAACACATAAAATAAAATTATAACTGAAGATTTATAAATAATGTTGAATTAATTCAGTAGCGAACATTACCCAGGTCCTATTAACTGGATGCTTAAATCAAAATATATTAAATGGATACAGTTTAACAGGACAAAATGGATACCTATAAATATTTCCAGATTTATTACATGCTAATGTAAATGACACTGTACAGGAAAACGTTGATCTGCATAAGAACTTACTTTCTACGCTATTTTTAGAATTATGAGGCTGGCTATTAACTTTATCGTAGAGACAAGTACGACGTTGCTCCAGTCAATTTTACAAGCAAAAAATGTTGTGGAAATATTTCTAACTGTTAGTTCGCTCACGAGTAATAACCCCATATTTGATAAATATGATTTGAAGATAAGATAAATGATACGAAATATAAAATGTAAATGAATTAAAATTAATAAAATAGTGAAAATGACCAAATTCAGCTTCATATTTATTTACTCAGGATTACCAATGATGTATGTGCTCAGAACAATGGCTACCCAGGTCTATACAATAAAATCGAGATTCATATTTAGAATTCAGCAAATTGGCATGTTGAGTTCTATCCCAAGTGGAGATTATAGTTACAACATGTAACATAACCGCATAGCCACGAGCCGTGCCTGTCAAAAGATTGTATGTAAAAATATGATTTTGTGTGACACAAAACTACACAGCGTCTGTAGATACAAATGGAGCCAAAGTCGTAAACAATTTTGCTACCACCTGTTTCAACGTAAAGTAGTATTAAGTATTGTATGCAAATTCATTTGCTATCATCATCTAGCTCTAATGTGTACTATTTTAGGAAATATAATTACACACCTGACTCCGCGATGTTACCGTAAGACTAACAGTGATTTACTGTTTTACGGACCGGCCGTGTACACTCGTAAACATAAGTTAGTAGCAATCGAATGACATTTGAGAGGTAATCTTCTGTTCTAGTTTCAACGAGATGATTAGTAGTAACACAGTTATGAATAACCTCGGATATGACGTTCAGGCACTGTTATTTAAAGTTTATTATAGTTCATAGCCGGTAATTTTCAGTTGCTAAAGTCAGGTTCTTTTATTCCGAAAATTCCAGAGAATACGAGATTCTTCAGTTAGATTACTTTTGTTATAAGTGTCATGGAAAACAACATAAAAATAAACAAATTTAATTATTTAGATAAACATCTAAATGATTCATCGGACAGAAGCCTGATCCTACCTCGAACCTGAAACCCTCTTCGTGACAGAACGCTATTGTGAGCGCTCTGTCAGACGGGTTGTAATTATTACTGGACATCACAAGGAAATAAAAGAGTGCAAGACTTCACAATTGACTCGCACTTTGCTAGCGTGGTGGAGTGTGCCTTACAGAGTAGAGCATAAACGTTCTTCAGTTAAGAAAGACATCAATGGTCAATGAATTGAATAGTAAAAAATAATTATTGGTCTCAGATCATTTTTTGTTTCCATTTAAGTATCTAACTGTACTGGCGAGTATTTCGTAAAAATGCAAATTACTCTACGTTGTAATAATCGTTCCATTCGTTTCGTTCTACGGCATAACCTCGAAAATTATCGAGTGGCAAATAATTCCGCTAATTATAGTTCATACGACCACCGACCGTTAGGCGCACTCCGCTGTGGTTCATTGTCATACTTAGGAAATGAGTGCTCGCGTTCGCTAATTAGGGTCTAACTTGACCATAGGTGGTCAATTCCGTGGTACTTCGTGGTGGTAGCAAAATAGTTACACCGTTAAAGCTATACCGTGCAGCAGTATACGCATTGCTGTTTATTCACATGTATTCCAGAGATTAAGGTGAATATGAAAAAGGAGGTGTACTATAAGCACTATATATTTTTTTGATTTGTTGATACTGCTGGAGTTGTACTAAAGTTAACCTATATGTGTACATGTCGCTCAATTTGGCAAAGGGAAATCTTCCGACGGACTAAATGATCATGCCCGGGGAGCGGCCGTGCTCCGACGGTCTTACAAGATCTTGAGTAAACTTCGATAGCGTGATTCAGAATGCAGTGGTACCATCTCTTGATGAGTAGTGGGAAGTCGCCACACTCAATATCAGTGGATTTAAATGACGATGCGCTACAATCCTGAAGGAATTGCAGCCGTTAGGGCATGATGTGAGGACCACGCTTACGTAATTACGTCTTCCGACAAGGTAAACTAACAACGTAAAGCAGACGGCGAGCAGCAGCTGGATGCAGAGGTCATAAGATTGGCTTGAATAGCTTCAAGCACATCTAGCAGACGAGACGGCTTTAAAACTCGATGAGCTTAAAACCGATGACGAAGTAAGATTCTCAAGTGAAGACCAAGCTTATTACAAGCATAAGCATCGGTTAGGCTAACGACCTAAAGAAGATAATGGGTAACTTCTGGATGTGGAGAGCATAATATTGTCTGAAGTTTGATGAATAGAATTATAGAAATGATACGTGATATGTAATGGTTTTAGGTAATTTACACGTCTATTGTAGTGTATGACAACTTTCAGAACATGTGAATTTATTAAGACTTTCAACAGGCCATTATACTATACTAATATACTGTACAGGTACTAATAAACACAGAAAAATGTGGTGACTTCCCGCAACCCATTAAGAGACGGCGCCACTGCTTCTTAGATAATCCTATCAAAGTTTTCTCAACATCTTGTATATATAGAAGCTGCGGACTGAATTTGTCGGAGTATAGCCACTCCCCAGGCATGATCTAGCCTAGCGGGCGATCTCCTTTTATCAAAAAGACAAAAATGAGATATCTGTTTTAACAATTCTGAAGGTCACTTACTAATAATTAAATAACCCCACCGATCGACACCATAACATCTGGTCGAATATACTTCAGATGTCTTCAGTTGTGGTATACCATGTACAAAAGTAGCACATAAATGGGAAGTGAATGTGATGATGACCACTGATCCTTGCCAAGCGGCGCGGATTCCTGAGGCGACCGAGCGACCGTTACCGGTATGTGGGACAGCACCACTGGTAGACTTCTATTAATATCAGTCAATACAGTCTATCATATGTATGGGTTTGATGAATGGCTGATTATACGTAAAAGAAAGCTTTGACCGGTCAACCGAAACAATCAGATTAAATAGATCTGTAAGATTTGTTTGTTATTGCAAATCTGTCTGTATGATAAATTGTTCATTGTTAAGTACATTTCTTAGAAATATTTGGTATTTAGGTCAGCCTTTTCATGTTTGTACCTATGCTTCATTATCTGTGATACTAATTCAACTATTTAAATATGTACAAACAAAAAATAACCGGTGTAAAAACGATCGGTATGAATTTTCGCGTATTGCACAAATAATATATCTTCGTTAAGTTGGATACACTTTTGTGTAAAAGTTTAAAAGTAATTCGCATTGTATTCACCCTCAACTTTTTTATGAAGTACTAAATGAACGTACAATTAACTTAATATGAAATGCAATATTTGATATATGCGTTATCATATTATACTGCATTTACACACACAAATATCATATGGCAAACATATAATATCATTACATTGTGTATCAATATGCCATGGGCCGACATCTGACATGGGCCCCGCCTGTTAAAATATAGTAAAAAAAACATGTTTTTGTCTGACACGCCATGTTCAATATCTGTAGACATGTATATAATTACAGATATTTACAAATTATACTCGTAATGTGCATGTGACATGCCGTTTGCAGGAATGTAGCGCGTCTTGCGACGCAGTGTTATGCAGTTTAACGCAGTTATGAGGACTGAGGTGTCTCGGGAAAACTGCGGAAATTTATGTCCATAAAAATTGTATGCCGGTATACATAAGACCGTTAAAGTACAAATTATTTGATTATCCATAACCATGGAACGTGAATCATGTAAGTAATTACTATGAAGAAGGTTTTTATGAAATCCACTATACATATGTCCATATTAAGATCACTTTCTTAAACAATAACCTAAGGTCTACGTGAACGAAGATGTTGTGTAATTGTATAGGGGATTTCTTTACATTAAAATACTCTCAAATACTGACTGATGTCCACTACTACCAATGTCACAACAAAATATTTTAAAGATTTTTCTCAGTATGTTTGTGCGTTAACCACGCGTTAACTGCCTAACTGATTTTAGTAGGTATTCTAATAAATAAAAAAAGATTCAGTAGCAATAAGATATAGCTTGACCTCTCTATATAATGAAAAGAAGAGGTCGCACATACAACTGCCTTCAATTTACATCCATCTAGTTGACTAGATGAACTACAAGCTCCTTCATTTATCTAAATATAAATTGTTTTTTGTCACCCGATACTGACACGAAGCCAATGTCCCATTATATAATTTGTGAAATTCTTCGCATACCAGTCGGCAATATTGCAGGAATTATGTGTAAGCGATAAGCGATGAAAGATGTAACCTTCGTGAATACTGTAACGATGTAATTACTATTTTGAAAACAATACTCACCGTTCTGCGTAAGTCCTTGTAACCGAGCCAATATCTGTAAGAGAAAAATATTTTTTTTAATAATTTTACATTTTACACAACAGGAAAATGAGTCATTGAAATATTTTCATTGGTCACCAGTAAGCCCATAATTAAAATATTAGAAAGAATACTATCTATTTTTAAAGTATACTATCCGACTCTCTTCGAAATTAAGTCTATCATTGTATGAAAATATTATTCATATTGAGTCAGTAGTATTTAAACTTGGTAGGCGGAATATTCTTACGCCCTTTCTCTACCCAATTTTGCCTTTATAAATTTTTAACTGGATTACGATACGATATTGGGATAGGCAAACATTGCCTAAGATTGATTATTATCAACGGGCATCAATAAACACATTAGTGTAATTTCATAAATATTTTTCACATCTATGTTATAAATAAATCATCGAATAAATTAATAAAAGCGGACTGAACTGAGTGAACTGTGTGTCTTCATATGGATAGTTCTTTACAGTCAAATATACGAGCGAACATTAAACAAGGAAATCCAACAATTGCAATAACTACTGTTATTTATGAAGTTTAAATCATTCACTTAATTATCTATTATACCGCGAAATATGATTAAGTGGCTCATTCGCCACATTCCTTTTAACGTATGCGAGCGAATATATTTTACCATATCAATGTACGAGTTACTATATTTAAGTCAGAATCGTCCATAATTTTAAAATACTTTGTTACATTAATGCTTGTGAGTTACAAGTAGTGATAGTTATGCGGTTGAATCACGGCGTCTCAATCGAGAGACCCGAGGTTGAAGACCCAGCCTCTGATTTTTCGAAGTAATGTGCGTATTAGAAATTAATTATCACTCGCTATAACTGCGAAGGAAATCTACACACCTGAGAGTTGTTTGAAAAAGTTTTCAAAGCCAAGTAGGAATAGTAATGGTAGTTCATACTACCAACTACCAATTCGCACTTTATGCAATTCCACCGTAGTAAATTAATCAGATATATCCAACATCCTAGATTTATGCCTGACCGAGGATCAAACGCGGAACTGTCTGCACGCCAAATAGTTCCACCAGGACAAAAAACACGTTAATGAAGAATAAGTCGTAAGTCGTACGATAGTTGAATTTAATGCTTAAAGATCTACATAAAAAGGAACACGAAAAAAAACAAAATGATACCCAATTTGCACTCTTCACAAACACATTGGGCGTGACAAATGACGTTTATAAAGAATCGGACGCACGCACCGCTACCGGATCGGTTACGATACGATAGCCACTTGGAATATTCTTGGAAGTGCTCGTGATGTTGATATCAAAAAAGAAAGGCTTTGGATTATGTTTTGCGATGAAAGCGGCTGAGGGTCTGCTAATAATCATACTCTTATTTGGTATACATATGTTTCTTTTTAACGAAGTGAATGAGCTTGATTCTACATCTATTTTCCTGTAACCGCACTTATGACTCCTATTTTTTACTTCATGCATTATGAAGTCCTATTTCCGTCTTATAACATCGTAATGCTGCGTGCTGTGTCCTAAGTTTGAAAAATTAGGCAAGGCAATCACATTTTTAAGGAATTTCATCTTGGTCCTCAAGAGTAATACAAGTACAAGTATTTCTAGTTATATGAAATTGGTTACAAATGTCCATAGATAGCAGCTACCATATACATCAGTTACTTGGTGATCGTTTGCTACATGTACAAAAAACGTAATAAGGACCACATTGAACTAGTTTAAACCAGTTTTGGTCGATAGTTAAAGAGCAAATAATATAAATGTTTAGGTATACCGATTACCATCCGGTAAGATATTCATTGGACATACACAAAAACAGCAAAAACGTGCCCGTTATCCACATCGATCTTATTACAATGAGCCGATTAATAATGGAGCCGAAATACACACTGGCATACCGCTGTCAATGTGTCAATTTTAGTGGTATGGTTTAAGTGGTTGTTTATATGTGTGGTGTATGGTTACTCACGAACGCTATATGAAAGTTAATGATCACACCAGAAACTTTTATCACAACTTCATAAGCCTGATAAACTTACTAAGGTTTAAGCTGAATATTGCTATTGCTAACTATTGCTATTGCACAACGAAAGGAAATTACATGTTTTTAATCCCTCGAAAATTTTCATAATCCAATTCATACGACAATGTACGGAGAGAGAGTGAAAGACTTGATCCTGTCCTGTCACGAGACATGTCCTGTCCTGACATTATAAAATTTAATACATATAAAAAGGTTTAATTGAGAAATTTGTAAAATAATTCTGTTATCACTTTTAATAATTTGAAAAGATTATTCTTGCAAAAAGGTACACACACATTTGTTACCCACATATCTACGCGACGAATGCGAAAATCCATTTTATAAGTCGGTTATTAAACGCATGTCACAACATGAAAATCCGTAACGAGCATGCATGGGTGCCATTTATCCGGTCAACAATCGGCCAATTAATCACACTCCACCGACACTCGACACTGAGCAATCGTGACACTATCGCGTAAAAATTTCGCAAACAGTTACTTGTATCGCTACGTTTACTTAATTGTGGATTCTTTTCGTGTTCACGTAGGGCATGGTGCTAGTGTAAGCAGTTGTGATTTCCCAATAGTGATTTACAATCTATCGTATTTATCGAAAACTTTGTATCTACTGTTACATTTGTTTGACGTGACATGATATGATAAATATCAACAAAAATAGGATAAAGGGAATAATAAATTTCGAAATTATGTAAATATTAGCAAGTAGAGTAGAGGTTACTTACACTGTTTTATTTTGAAATAGTTGAGTATGTAAACAAGTCTATTTACGATTCTGTAAATAGTTTACGAAGGTACAACTAAGTATTTTAATTATTATAGTGTGACTATTTCAAAGGGTATATAATATCGTTCCTATTTAGTTAAGCATTCGGAAAAAATAAATACTCCTAAAATTCTAATAAATCGAACGAATAGAACGAAAGCCCCGTCCGAATTAGTTTAGAAGCTTTAGAGAAAATCGCCAACATGCATACATACATGGCGATAGAATCCAGAACCTCCTTTTTTAAATCAAAAATAAATCATAACCCCGCTGTCAGTGCCGCTCCGCCACGCGTCTTGCCCGTGAGGTCCGATTTGGCGCGCGGATTGACCCAGTGCGACGCGTGCGGGGACTATTCACTTTTTGCTACCGGCCCATTGTATCTTTGGAAATGAACTGTGCCTCTATTGTTACCGTCACTCACTTTAACGCGAATAAGATTTTTTTGTCTCAACTACTAACAAAAAGGGTGCTAGTAACGAGCCTTGCGACGTCCCAATTGTTGTTAAGTTGATCATGATTTTAATATCGAAATTTTAAGTCAGTTTTAAACGCCTTCGAGTTACAGTGACTTTTTTGTTTGAAGCAATTTTGATCTTTAAAAGGCATCTGAAATTGTTCCACGCGTTGATAACTTCAATTTTATGCATCAGTGCGCATTTTGCGACGGCAAAAAATTAAACAATCAAGACCGATATCATTTTGCAAAAACATCAGAAGGTCTAAGAAAATTAAATAAATTTAAAAAATATATAAAATTTGATTTATACTTTCCGTTACAAACACAATTTTCTACTGCATTCTATTTCTTTCTTCGCACAAGTCGTCGGGGGAATTTTTGTTGAGATTTTTTTTAAACTTGACTCATTGTCGTCGCTGTATCCTTGGCGTTTTTAGCCGACGATTCATACCGTTTGGAGGTCATTTTGTAGGCGTTTCTGTATGATCTAACATCACTGAGTGTCGAGCTTCTTACCTATAAAGGAAAAGCCGTAGTTTGATACTTCCGTAAGCTTTGATATAAACATATCAGAGTGTTGTTAGCCAAAACTTTGCGATAAATGTTACGATAGTTGAAATTACTAATTTTGTTTCAATTCTTGACTGGCCTCTTCTTGATATATTTAAAAGAAACGACGCCTTTAATGCATTATTCTATTGATTCAGTTCACCAAGTTACCTTTTTTGAGGTAATTCTTGGACAAAGGGATCTATAACAACGCGTCTTAAAGCTGACTTGGCGCCTTAACTGATTTAATCAAACCAGTCACGAGTATAACAGTAGATAATATTTCTTTCCCCATAACGCCGTCGCGTCAGTGTAGCCAGCTTTTTGCCCACACTCTCGCCCTCGCTCATCCTACTGGCTTACTTTGCTGACAACTTTTTGCACTTCGTTTTCAATCAGACTGTCCTGTGACTGAAGACTTGCTACTGTTGAAAGCTGTCACAGCATTTTGTTTTGGTTGGGAAGTGTTGTTATTTATTATCATAATGTATAATTGGTAACTAGTCTTCTTCAGTTTGACCTTATCTTGTAAAATAGTACGACGCGTTAATGACTTATACGACGTATGGAACTAGTAACGATGCAAAGAAAACGATTTATGTATTATAATTTGTATATTCCATCAATCTGCTTATTCACCAATTGTATTGAAATGACGTGGTGGGGAAAGCTCTATGGCGATGTGGCAAGAGACGCGTGCTCGCAAGTGGAACATGTGGAGCTTTTTAAAATGGAATATAAAATATGCCTTTTCTATGTCGATTGCAAGGTATGAAGCATATCAATCTAGTGAATTAGCGAGATTAGCCGCGACAGCACGAACAAGTCTTTATTACAACGGTATGTAGTCTAAACACTTCGCAGCATCACCTCGGCGGCTTTTTGCCTGCTCGCCCACTGCCTTACATCCCGCCGCGTTTTTGCGCCTCATAATTGGCTCTATCGAGAACGTCCAGTTGATCCCGGAGGTGTGCCAGTTCTGGTTGGCTCGAATTCTTCGATAACACTATTCTGCTTAGCCTTATTGCTTTGTTAGCTCCTTTTGGTTTGATAGTATTATGCTCTTCGGTATATTCTTACAATAATTTTATAAAGTTTTAATTTAATAACTTAGGAAGGCTTAGTCTTGTATCGTGATATCTACGGTTCGTTTCTTTATAAAGAAAAAAACAGTCACGAAAGTACTGTTTATAAAGGCCAAGATTAATCATTTCGTAGAGACAGTAATACCAGATAGGGTAACAGAAGTGTAAGCAAAAATGACAGATGGCTGAAGTGATGGCTTAAATGGAAGTTAAGTATTTAATGTGTTTGACATTTCAATGTCGAGAGGATCGACACTTTCTGATGAATCTGTCATCATAAAGGATTATCTCAAACATAAGATGGAGACATTAATTAAGGAGGGCACTGATCATACATTTAGTTCCATGGGAACTTTTTATTGCTTTATAGATTTTTTGTAGCAGAAGTTGCACTTTGGTTAACAGATTTTAGTTAACTTTCAAAGGAAACCAAATTTATAAAGAGCATATTTTTTTAAAGGAATGCTTAAATGAAACGGAGAAGTATCAATTTAATTGGATGAATAATGATGACTACGACACTTGACCCAAATTGGCGAAAAATTTCCTAGCACCACTTGATTGAAGTCCAGTTGAAGTCTAATTTAAATTTCAGATGTGATTATGGTATCTAGAAAAGTCAAGAGCAAGCCTAATTAGTATCCTAAATGTCAATATTAATCTGTAGTTCTAGTTCATAGTGAACCGGTTATTTATTGGACATTTCATTTGCAAGTCAAGTTCGGCGAAGTGGCGACAAAATTCTTAAACTTAATTAACCCCAATAATGTAAGTCAGCTATTAATTTAGATAACACAGAAATAGGCGGATATTAATAACACTACAGACCGGCATAAATAATTTTTTTTGAGTCGTAAATCAAACGGGCATAGATTTTGCTACAATCGAATCGTTAGTATATTTATATTTGCTCAACTATGTTAACTCATTACAGTAGCAGATAAATGTATTCCGTCACGCCGAATAAGTTTCAAATAGCAATCAGAATGAAGTTAAGCTGATGGATAACGTATCAAAGAGTATGCAAGATACTATTCCTACCTAAAAGCCATTCAAACAATTACATAGATGTACAAATCAGTTTTTGTAAAACAGAAATTGATGCGGTCGCGATGTTGTCGCTATTATTCAATTAAGTGTGCAGGTTTCCTCACGATGTTTTCCTTCACCGTTATAGCAAATGATAATTAT
>DWRA01001561.1:0-16590 GCA_018250295.1 Spathilepia clonius
GATTCTAGTCTTATCTGGGGTAGATTACAAATGTCCATGGGCGGCAGTTGTCACTTACCATCAGGTGGTCTGCATGCTCGTCTGTTACTACATCAAATATAAAAAAAGCTACGTAGTATGAAGTGGAAGCAACAAAAATGTCGGGTAACGCTCCCGCGGGCGACGCGAGATAGCACGACATTATCCGGACAGCCTGACGCTTAGCCGGTTAGATAAAAACCGGACGTCCGGCTAATGTCGGAATGTACACTTTTAAATATATTTTCTATTTTAAATTTATATTTTACAACGGCAAGCCGCTTACTGCTAACTTGTACTATATGTTTTTTTAATTGGAGTAGTAACGAGATTGCAGTTCACATCGGTCATATCAGTGACCAGCTATATAAAGAACAGGCGTTGCTTTAAGCCGATCACAGATGGGTTGCAATTCTTGAGGATTAAAATCATTGCTTCATTTATATGTCAGCCGGAATCCGAATCTTTCCACCGCTAGATTTGGATAACAGTGGTATCTTTCGAGTTACCCATACCGGCTCTACCACCTTTGAAAATGAATATGTAGATATATATATCTTATATCGTTTTCAGCACGGTGCCGAATTATATAGCGTATTAATTTATATATAATATTAATTATATCCTCTGAATAAATTCAGTATATCGTTGCAAAAATAGCAGTATATTATAAGTAAAAAAATATTATGGAAAAATATGCACATCTTTGTCTAATACAATGCATCTTCTTATAAACGGGACGGCATTTTGTAAATATATGTATGCTTCTTATTACTAATTTAATAATAAATCATATAGTAAATTTGTGGATGTGTGAGTACTTCTGTAAGTCATTATATTATTTGTGTAATCAAATTATTTAGTTCCCTTAGACGTAATATAGATACAGGATAAACTTAACACTTGATCAAGACTAGAAAAATCGTCAGAGCATTGTACCCATTCATCAATAGAGTATTGTCTCAATGCTGGTCAAGGCTCTCCTCTCATATTGATAATGTTTAGGTTATAGTGCCCATAGTCTCACTGGCTGGCAAAATGCAGGATGATGGATTTCAAATATAAAATTTAAAAAATAAATAAATAAATTTAAAACATAATCTCCTACATTTCTTCACAGTGTTTTCCTTCGCCTTAATGCGAGTGACAATTAACTTCTACTATGTGTATAACTTCGAAAAGTCAAAGTTGTGTGCCTGGGAACCTCCGCGACCTCCAGCGTGAGAAACCGAATTTTTAACTATTAAGCTATCACAGCTTTGTCTCATTAATACGATAAAATTCGTACACTTGTTCACAAAATTGTATACTTAGTTCAGTTCTCATGATTTCGTTTGAATTTGCGGGGATTATCGAGGCAATCGGGTATAATGGAGCATTCGTAATTTAACCGTAATTCGGATTTTAATCCGCGGAAATACTTAATTAAGGGTTTGTGAGAACACGAATCTGTTATTATGGAATGCAGTTGTATTCGATAAATTAATGGTTAGTACTGAATTCATGTGGAAATGTTAATTAGTGATCTGGAGAAATCCGTTGTTCGTTAATTACATACTGGTAAAATACTTTTGTTCGCTAGCTTCTTCACACGACTTCGCATAGAGTAGATACTACACATAATCCGATGTTACCTAACCCAGATATTATTCAATTGAAATAAATATAGGTACACATATGATAATATGAATGGCAGTTTTCGGCATAAATTCCTGTGCAATGAGAAAATTCTGAAACTGATTCCAATTAACCTGAAAATTTCGAGATATAAAAGCTGAATTCGAGCGAGCTAATAAATTGTCAGAATTAAAATACGAATTCATAGTAACTATAAAAACTTGGGCAATGGAGGAAATGTTTAAAAATTTATCGGCGCTCCGATCGCGGGGAAATCTTTACAACCTCGCCGATTCGTCGAATTGTTCCGCTCTCCTAATAGTCTTTTTATTGTAAGTTACGTTTCACTTGGAAATAGTATTCTAGTAGGGTAATAACGCCTAATTCCGGCCTCCGCCTCGCAACAGCGAGCCCTCGTCGGGTTTCTCGGTAACGTCTCGACCATTCTTTATATTAACTTCATTTGTTATTTTTGTTATTTTCTGTTATATTTCATAAAATCCATTATTGCATCAATTGGTAACTGTTACCTTACTTGGTGGATAATGTAAAAAATCATAAACTAAACACGCGCATTACTTCAAAAGTGCTTAAATTTTCCTGTGTACTCGATGCTCTCATCCTGCGTTAAACGCGTACATAAGGCGTAACACATTCAAGTTCACGTCTGCTCCTTGAAAGTATGTAAAAGTTAACATTGTATGTTGCGTTCCTTATATATTATCTGCTAGTAGAACCGGGTTCAGGTGCAAGATAGTTATATATTTAAATGCAAACAGTAAGATAACGAGGCATGCAGCGGTGCGCGGCCGCGACGTCGCCGCGCGCCGCACTGCCGGCCGCCGGCCCGCCTCGCGCCCCGACACGGCACCGACACGATTTAGAAACGACATTGCCGTTCTTTATATTGAGTTTTAATAACTTAATAGTGCTCTATATATTTTATGCATCACAATAAAAAGAGAATTTGTATATCTGATGGATGTAGTAAACTATAATGCATACCACTTGATGGTAAGTGACTAGTACAGTCCATGGACATCTGTAATCAATACCAGATAAGATTATTCCTACACAAGGTCGGTCGCTGATACAATGCTACCCCTGAGGACTAGGTCGGAACACTTCCTATGAGCATGCACCAACCCTACTTACGCATGTGTAGGTTTGTACCTACAGTGTTTATACATTGAAGTTTTCTTAATGCAGTCTTTACTTTTAAGTCACGAAAATCGAGATAATCCCTAAGATGGTTTTACTCAGCCACAACCACATACTAATTTTAAAAGCCAAAGCAATTATTGTCTGTATATGGACGCGGAAGATCAACGATATAAATGAAAAAATGACTTAATATGCAAAATGTTATAAACTTTGTAAGAGTACATGGACGGTAGCGTAGGGCTTTAAATTATTTTTTGCTACTACTTCTCTGTATGATAAAGTGAAATATTTCTTATATTATTGAATCAAAACAAGACCTCTCTTGCTGATGATATACGTCTATTTAAATTTAGAATGTACCACACAATAGTAGGTCTTCAAATTTTTAAATAGACAAGATATAAATATTGGTATTTTAAAATACGACAATAGTACTCTTTTTAACCGACTTCTGTCGTCTTCGTCTATCTTGAAAATAAGGATATTTTACATTTGTTTCTATTTTCGTTATTCTTACAGTCTACTGTGACCTTTCGGTGTTAATACCTAATGTTACCTGTGTAAAAAATATAATACAAGTATAATTAAGGATAATTTGAAAGTGTATTATTAATTAAAAATTAAAAATATTTTGTTTTACGGTTTTACGTGTGCAGCGACACTTTGATTGCATAATTTATCTCTGCACAAGCAAATACACATAGATAAGGTACAACCTTAAACCAAACGTGGTGAAGAAAAATAAAACATGAATAGTTAAAGTTATTATTGCTTTAGTTTACGGTTAATTTGTCTTAAACGAAGCACGTTCCGTGCGCGGCGCGCGGAGGCGTAAACATCATTCGTTGTGGCGATAACAATCCGAGCAGAGTTCACGTTATTCGACAAAACAGGCTCTTCTTTAATGAGACGACGCGACACCGGCACGGCAACCGCGATAACAGTGGAAGCGTAATTCTATGAAATTGTACTGCACACTGTCTCACTGGTCTGTGACGACGCCGGCACGCCGTCGTCGGCGCCTTATTCATACCGACATCGATATTTTTATGTTATAAGTATGTGTTGTGTAAACAAGTAAGCTTTCATATGTGAGGATATTAGTTGACATATATGTTACCCTTCGCCTAATAAATAAATATACTTAAATTAATTGACACAGCAGAGTCAGAGTGTGCAATCTAGTAATAGTATCTATGTGATAGGATTTATAATTACGTATTTCAGGTGCTTTATTTCGTAAACAATTAAAAAAGATCGCAGTTAAATTTCAAATGATTGCATTATATTGTACAAAATAGAAGTTAATCGAACTTGTTTTGTTTATCTTGTAAAGACCTAATCGTGAGCCTTGTTCGTAATTAATTATAAAACGGAGAGATATTCTTTGTTATGTAACACAAATGTTAAGCATTGTCTTTTACGTGGCATTAATTTAGGAAGCACAATCGTCATATTCTGTAAAATCGTCTATTTGGCTAAAACCTTTATAAAATCAGTTTTAGTGTCGTGCACTAAGTAATTTGCTTTCATTTTAGCTTCGAAAGTACTTATTTTAAAATCTTAGATAGATATTAGTTTTATTATTTGTATGGGTTCATGGAAACTACTTCTTAACAACTTGGCAACATAATGCACGTTGGTAAATTCGATTCACCGGCAATCTCAGGAAAGAGGAAATATATTTTCTCTGTGAAAGCATCCATACTAATGAAGCGAATAGGGAGATATTGTTCCGTATCCCTGTAATATTAAGGCTTACTGCTTAAATTGGCGAAATAAACTATCAAGATACGTTATTAAAAATATTTAAAATAATTTATTCAAATAGATGTAATTTAACAGTATTTATTATAAAATGTGATATAAAGGAAAATTTTCTTTGCGTAATTTGTTATTATCATCTATATAATTAATCACTACTGTCTTATTATTAGGCATGACTCAGCTTCGTGTAAATATTATGGAAAATTCTTAATGGTGTATATGGATATTTCTCAACAAACCCAAATTGGACAAAGCTTTAAATGAGAATAACAGATGTGTTGTTATTGATACAGCACCACAGTAATAAGTTGGAAAGTCTTAGGTGTATCAGCCTTTCCACAAGCCTTACACCACTGTGGACAAGTTTGTAATCACCAAGTTCTTGCAGTATACAAGCTTCAAATTGAGATTAAAGAGTAGGTACGGCTGCTCACTAGGTATGATCTCGTAGAGTGACAGGAGATCTATTATTCTCAACATTATTTTGATTTAACTTGTGTCATTTTGTTGAACTGTATCATTTTATACCAATATCATTTCTAAATAATATGCAAAGTTCACGAGCAGGCAATGAGTGTGCCAGGAATAAAACGGCAGAGCGGTGGAGTTGCAGAAGAGGAATGTGCGCGCCGTGGAATATACGGGCGCCGCTCGACGTAACGAGACTTGTTCAGTGGTAAATCACGTGCTCGCGGCGGTGAGCTGGGTTTGTTGACTGCTCTACTAATAATGGTAGTAACGTGGTAGAATCTTATATTTCAATATTAGTAAGATTCTATTAATGAGTAGTTAAGACCCGGTGAGATATTTAGCAAAATGTGATTTAGATACTTAGATAGTTTATGTTTGTAATATCCAATGTCATCTTTTTTACCTCTGTAAGTTTAATTTATGTTTATTATATATAATTTATGCTTATTTATTCATGTATTTATTTAAACTAACTTTGTGTATGCCCATAGGTACTTAGGATCAGGTGATATATACAGCGCTTGGATATGTTAAACAGAAATAATTTGTGAAAAGATACGTCTACAGTTGTAAACTATTGATTGCCACAATAGGTTACAATTGTACACATATCTTTATTGATTTAATAGATGGTTTGATATACAGGCAAGTTTCATAAACATGATAACGTTATACTGTATATGTATTTGTTTCGCTACTACTGTTAAAATTGACAACAAGCATAAGAATATTTCGCAAACAAAACTGGAATTACCGTCCCAACTATCATCCGCGCTATTTCGGAGGGTCGTAATGAACCCCTACAAAAATGCTGATTCTGTTTATCCCCTATCCTAAAGGATAACCGGATTTTACCGTCTATACGCCGCCGTATAGCGCGGACACAACGACAGGGTCGCCACACGACGGGGTCAAAATTGCCAACGGCAGAGACAACCCTACGCGGGTACTTCAGTCACGAAATTACGCCCTGTCTGGCTTACGCCGTAACCAACTTCCTCCAGCTTTATGTAATAAGCAAATAGTCCGTAATAACATTACGCGGGATCAAAGGACCTTTCAGTCGAGGTTCGCGTAATTTTGAAACAAATAATTTTGATCAAATAAATATGAATTCCGCTCTCTCCGGTTGCGCTCTTCAAACAATCTGATTACTTTACGAATTTATAAAGTGACTTCATCTACTGGGATATTTACTATACCAATTTGTTTACGTTATAATTATGGGTAGTACTCATTTCTGATTCGCTTAGTGACAGATTTTGATGAAAATGTATGTCGTAAAAGCAGTAGACATTTTTAAAAGACGTATTTTTAAAAGTTAGTATATTTTTAAAGGACTTCATGAAAGAAGGAAGTATAATGTTCTTGGCAATGTTTTTTTTATGTACTTATATTTATCGATGATTCCGCGATGCCTCAACAGATTGAAATGATTCAAACGGCATTGTATGTAGGTTGGGCATTCACATTGGTCAGTTACACCGTGCATATTGGTCAGTTACACCGTGTTTCCGCGAAATATACATAATTATGTCGAGCGATGACTTCAGAACTATATATTTTACAATTTTCAAATAAATAGATACAGCAGTAGAGCTTATTTCATCTAGATTATCGGGCGCTTATAGTGATCTCCTAGAAGGACATAATTTGAATGGATTATGAGTAGCGACTAGCATATTATCCTTTGTAGTAGAGTATTTAATATTATTTTATAAACAATAAGAGACAATGTCCAATCGAAAGACCGAAATAAATTTGTTTCTAAGATTGTTAAAATAAATCATAGAAAGTGGCAATGTAATTATTGTTAGATGTTTTTTCTTACCAATTTAAAATATAAAGTAATTTTAATTAGGACTTGGTGTAATTATAAAAATGCCTAGAACCAACGCTTTTGTCATTATAATTTAGTGGTCCCAAGATCATTTGTCTCCTATATAATGGAAAATAAACAAAATCGACGCCCCTAATCGCGTTGTACCGTGTTAGGCACAAAAAGGAGTATTGTGTTTGGTGTCATTGATTGAGAGAGTTGCTGATAAATAGCCCCATTTTCATGTAGCCTTAGAGGGTTATCACAATGCGATGATAATTTACGGTAAAACATAAAACTGGTGGAGAAGATCGAACCTTGTCACCTTTAAAGAAAGACAAAAATATTCAGGCAACTGCTTTGGTGTTGCAAGTACTTATAGGTGGCGGTAACTACTATCTATCAAGTAGTTCGTGTGATTAGTCCGTTCGTCCGTCCGTTATGAATACCTATATATTATATGAAAATTTACAATATCTTTATGGATCATATTATAAATATAGGTATACATATGTATATCGACAAATTGGTAAAAGATATTAATACCTTTGCTATTCTTGTTTGATTCAAAAAACTAATAGGTGTTCTCTAGTAATTACACAAAGGGTGGACAACTACAAACAACTGGGTGTGGAAAGTCCGTTAACGACGCAAGTTCAACTCCCATCCAATCCGGCCCGCATCGCAACCAATGTCTCACTCGGCGACCAGAAAACAAAAAATGTAAATAGTTCACTACTTGGTTGCCTTTCGTGTAGTCCTACCAAAAGTTATAAAAAATGTATTTTCTCTTCATGGGATTGGAGTCGCGAACGAGTATGCAGTCGATCTGTAAGATGTCGTTGCCGTCCATGGGCATCTGTAACCGTTCAATATGAAAGGCACGGTTGAAATAACTAATCCGGTAAAACATTTGTCAAATGTATTTATTCGGATGGACAGAACAGAATTATGCCGCGTGAGCTCAAAACTACGGACATATCTACGGATAAGACGTACTGTTCAGACGAGACCGAATAAATTACCGGCGGAAAAAACATTTCCTGTTTATTGGTGCCACGGAACTCGAGACATCAGAAGCCTAATTAGTCGCTTCGTCTTTCGTTCAGCGCACTCGAAACCGTCGCTTTATCTTACAGCCTGGACAGTGGGGCCTCTTCAGGACTCTAGCTAACTTATAATTATCTCATTTACCAGCTGAGCTATAATTAGCTTCGACATAATTACAGAAGAACGAGTCGACAAGCTCTGTAATGAGGAAGTGCTGATTGAAATTTGATTAACGGAGCTTTTTTAGTCTTTCCTCTTTCGGTGTAATCAGTGGAACTAGCGAAATGGGTCGCCGACGAAGTAATCTATCAGGGGGTCGCTCTCGGTACTGCATTTCGGTTTACCGTGTTTTATTAGCTTCTTCATTATACATTTTTATATGTATCAAAGTTACTTTACCGCGATGTACGTATTTCTGGTACTGGAGGGAAATTCAATATTTAAATAAGACCTATAATATTTTACAGCCTTTTGTGAATCTCTAGAAATTATTTTTGTATGAAAGTTCGGTCAACATGATGTTTCTATGATTGGTTAACATACAGACATTAAAGGGCCTTGTTTTGTCCAAAACTTAAAGTAGAAAATTTGGAGTAAGCCTGCATTTTTACAAAGTGAAACTAAAGGTTTGCTATCAGCGTTTATGCTTTAACGGGCGTGAGCTCTCGCTGTATCAACATTGTTAACATTGTTTGCTCCGATGAAATTAGCGGAAAAACTTGCATGTACTGAAAATAAATTATTGGATGTTAGCCTTGTTAAATGTTATCTAATAATTCCAGATCGGGCAGATACCTGATAATGTGCCATCAGAAGCACAAATAAGTAGCAAGCATTAAAACCCACCATAAAACTATTAAACTCACTATCGCGCCTGGGGTCGCTTAACTTAGTACATCGATTACAAGCGATGAGGCTATACGCCTTGTAAAACACCGTGCGACTTGCAAACAGATTACGAATTTAAAATTTAATATTAATCATGTAAACTGGAAACGTTCAAACATTGTAGTAATATTAACATAGGAATAGAAATGCTCGCTACTTTCGTGCTATGAATAAAATATCATGCAAATCAACAGCTCGCATCAAAAGAAAAGTATCACGGTAGGTCGGTGTAGTGTATATCTATCAACCATGGATAGATATGTGCAACAACCTGCGACTGAGATATAATATTTACAACAAAATAATATGCTCCTGTTTATAGAAATCTGTTTTTAACGGATGGAATTACTTATGATCGGTAAGACTTTCTTACCATACACATCCAACTAAAATAAAGCAGCGCGTAAAACTGTCGTTATAGGCAGAAATATGTAGGCGGTAGTGCTGCCGGAGTCGAATTACAAGAGGTTCTATCACCTTGTAACATTTAAAAGAACAAATTCTTTGTTTAAAGAAGTGCGCATTTAAATATTATGTTGTCAACATCTAAATTTATATTCTTACATTACTTTGTTAATAGACACCACGTGCGTTTTCTATCGTTTCTTGTTAGTAATCCATGTCGCAAGTTGTTCTCCTCTATACTTACAAACTACGTAAAGTTCTTCATTTTTTAATTCGAATTTAATATAATGAAGAAAAATTTCTAATAAAGTATGCTCAACCTAATTGCAGCACCGTCGGCTAGATCCTGATTGATTACTTTGCCCAATGACCCATTTCGCTAGTTTTTCTGAATACCTCCGCCGAGAAAGGAATATTAAAAAAGTTTCCTTAGTCAAATTACAATCGGCTTCTTGCTAAAGACACATTAGCAGAAAGGAGAGATGACATCTTTTATCGTTATGTTTTCTTGTGAACTATAAACAAGTACCTAAGGCTAATAAATTGGTTGTGTATTTTTATCCTAATATTGATACCGTGATTCTTCTTGATATTTCAATATTATCTTTAAAAGCAATTTCTATATTATGTGTCATGGCCGCTTTTTAAATTATGTACCCATTGGATTCAAATTTGTTACTATCCTCAAGGACTAAATCGTAACGTTCTGTGTAAATTTGCTGTATTCAATTGTTGCAACTTGAACACTACTGCTTAACACTGCAATTATAAGACGTAACTATGGTGGTTTCTTTTGCTACTTTTGTATATTTCTTGCGGCAACTTGGCGCTCGAAGCCATAACAAATGCGCAGAATGAACGAAAACTTTTCAAAAGTGTTGTTTTTCAACCACGAAACTGTCTGCGTGACCGCCTGCCGGGGACTCGCGTATATGCCGCGACTTTGATGATGAAGTGTGTTTTGCGAACTGTTTATGTATTTCTTTTACGGTCGACGCTAAGGGAGTCATACAAACTATAGAGAATTTCGAGCGATTGTACATATTTAAATGTTCTAGGTGGTAAGCTGAATCGAGACAGGAAATTTCGGATGAACTTATAGATTTTTAATACAATCCGTGGTATTGCAGCCAATACTTATTGTTAGCATTTTTTAAAGTACTTAATATTGTAGTTTATTTGAATGACTTTTATAGCACTAACAGTATTGGGAAACATTTAGCATTGGAAAAATTGTTACCCAAATGAAAGCGAAGAGTCAAAAAATTGGGCTTAGTGGCGCGCCTTGAGAGAAACTTGTGTTCAACTGTAAATTAATACGCGCTGAAGAGAAAGAAAAAGAGGGAGAGTCGCGTGCCGCAATCGCTTTCATCTGAATGCGTCCTTAACGTCGCCATTAGTTACAATGCGGGTTCAGTTAAGGCAAAAGTTGGCGGGGACAAGTTGCATCGTTACCCGTATTCAAGTTATTAGGTAGATTTCTTAAAATATTTTATATTCCGACCTAACTTTATAAATGGACCATCAACTAAGCAAGATTCCTCGGACCTCAGGATAGCATTACTGTTTAATGTTGATAATAGTATTTTCTGAACTTCAACGACTACTAGTTAGTGGCAAGGTGGATTTACTACTTTTACATGGCAGTAGCACATAATTTGGCAGTTTGATGTAAAATGGTAGTTCCCGTTCGTAGACTGCAAATAGGACAAGACGCCGATCTGAATCAAATTTGCCTTACTGGGCTTTCAGCATCATTGTGTGACAGAAATATGTAGCTGTGCTGGTGAGACCGTCGCATGAGCACCATGGAGTTACACGTCTTTAGTTCATAATTTATGAAAATTATATAATCGAAACTTACCTATTACACAAGGCAGTCCTGGGCTCATCCCTAGTCTGTCAATAATACAAATGATCAATTTAGATTTGTGATCCGGGTCTAGGTGTTTGTTTTTATGACCACAAATACCAAATCGTGGGGCCTTAAGTATAAAAACATAATTTACTTACTTGCAGATAAAATAAAGTCCACATTAAATGAAAAAGGTAATGCTTCACTTGTTCACGCGGCATTCGGTTCGTTAAGTTTGATAAACATACAATACGCGCGTGCTTGATTTACTCACTTCCGAATTGTTACACCGCGAACGTAAGGCGAAGCGCGACAAGGGCCGAGCTTACGAGACAATTACTTATGTTTTATTGTTAATCAGATTTCTTTCTTTTTCTATTAAAATTTAACGAGCATTTGCATAGAGCGCTAAGCTAATAGGTACCTTAAATTTGCTTTGAACTGATGAAGTAGAGGGCGCCACGGTACCATCTAGAGATCACATTCATAATTGTAGAGAGCTACCTCACTGGTTGCTTCGCTAAATTCTTACCATTTGATATGAATCGACAATAACGTGATAGCTAACTAGGTATATTCATTGATGCTGTAGATAGATAAAATCTTAGATATCTGTAAATAACCAAAACTATATCACAAAGAAACAGATTTATGTCGGAGGATTTCCAAGCTGGTTAGGTGTATATGAAAGTTGATCGGACATTTTTAGTTCGTGTGGTCGTGTACATGCAGGTATTCACCAAAATAAAAGTCTCACAATATAATCTGATCACTGTACTGCGTGTTCCAATTAACAACAATCAAGAAAATATTAAAATATTACAACAATAAACCACGATTAAGAGCAAATGAGTTTGCAAGCGACCATTACGCGCGAGTCGCTGTCAGAAATGACAACTCGCTCGCCATGACACCTACAACTCGATCGGGTGTACCCGCTTTTAAAAATGAATCAACTTGACATCAATGTCAACATTAAACTTAACTACCGAATTCAAATTTATTTATAAACAATAATCGATCAAACTATAGCGAGCGCCGTTATATATTTTTATTTAAATTCAATTACATTCATTAATAAATGTCGGGTAGACTAATGTTCTAAAATTGATAAAAAAATCTTGATAATACAAATTTTTGTAAAGAACTAATTTCCGAAAACAAATAGTTTAATACAATACATTACATAAAATAGGAAAACAAAAGCAATAAAGCAATAAATGAAATTTGTTAAACTTAGCTCACGATCAAACAAGTTCTTTAACGAGAATAAAAACTTCAGGGAATTCGTGCGTCGCTGCGGATCTCCATCGAAGGCTATATTTCACGGAGCGCGGCCATCTGTCTTTGCAACTTGCTTCCGTACTGTTTCGTGTCTCTCACAACCAATCTAACTTTTAAATGCATCCATATAAATCGAATTGCCTGCGTATATCGTCAGCAAACAAGAACTGAAACTCAATTTCAAATAAACTTGGAACAAGTCGGTTGGAAAGCTCTGATGATTGTTCCTATGTATGTGTTATTGTGTAATCTGCAGAATAAGGACCACACTAGCTCAGTAAGCAGTTATCTGCTTCTGTTCTATATGTATATCTTTTTGGTTATGGATGCCTATGGGCGGTGGTGACCAGTCCCCATCAGGTGGACGGTAAACTCGTTAACTACTTCGATTTTATAAAAATAAAATATTTTAAGATTTTTTTATGTATAATAAGCGGAAAGGTGATAGAGCCCCTTATGGTTGGAAACTAGCGCCACATCTATTCTTTTCTACGACAAGTTTGACAAGCACTTCTGTGTCCTGGTTTGAAGAGTTGCTACTTCATTATATATAAAAAAAAATCAGAGATCGTGTTGCCTTAGTTTAGAATTGGAGAATGTGATAAGACACTTGTGCCTGCTTTATCTGTAAACTGAAGATGAAAATTGTACTCCATATATCGTCTACTTCAAATATCCATTCGAAAGTATCTAGCGTACACCTGAACGGGCTCGTGTGTAAGTACAAAAGGCTCCCGGCGAGTGCTCCGTGCGGTTTTGCTTTAGCAGACGCCGGTGCGGCCGACTGCCGTCGCCGCTGCAAACGGACAGCATTCCCGAACGTTACATTAACGAGATACGTGAATAGGTATTATCTACTTTGGTTACGTCATTTGCTGACTGTCCTAAAATCAATATTGTAATAAAACTGTTGCTAAACAGTGAGAGTAGTTCTATAGCTGGAAACTGCATGGATCGTAACTCCCATATATATATGAGTCTTATGGCTAAAATACATTCATACGATACGCATAGTGACATATTGCAATATCGTGTCATCAAAATTACTAACTGGTCACTGCTGCACATAGACATCCTCCATCAAACCTAGATAATATTAACAGTCCAACGAGAGGTCGCTCACAGATGCATGCTGCGGTGCCTTTAAAGTATAACCACAAGGGGTACTAATTTATTTTTCTTCTTTTTGTAAATGTTAATGTCATGCAATAAGCTTACTGACACAAGAAACTAGTGAAAAACAAATTAGCATCTAAAGAAATATGAAAATAACACTATACTCGTAATAATTCAATTGAATCAACGTAACATTCGCAATACAAATGTGTTTCTGTTGTATGTTGTGTATTCGGTAATCGTGTCATCATTCATATTTAATCTGCACATTTTCCGGCGGGACAGCTCATCGGCTATTCAATCTCTCGACGCCCTTAGAACGGTTATTTATCCCGGTATTACCCGGAATTTTATGCTCTGTTCTGTTTTATGACTAATGAAAGGACATGAAACGGTCGTATACTGAAAGATTTTAGAAATATGTCTTCATAAAATCTGTGTAATTTTTTATTTCATTTGCACTTTATACTAATTTTAAATAAATGACCTCCTAATAATGGTGTTTGGTAACAAGATATGGAAATGTTTAATCTAATGCAAGTAAATAATAAAAGCGACAGGATGCTCATTGCTCCTTAGCTACTGAAGTTTCAATCTTGAAATGTTAACACTTACGTTAACAACGCTTATAATTAACAACAAACAACGATTTACAACGTTATAAAAACGCTTACTGCTTAACGCACGTACTAAGAAATAATTGTTAATTCTTTAAAGAAGTTAAATAGGGAATCAAAGATTTTTTGTATATCTGTTGGCTTTAAACAAAGCACTATGATAATTCGTTTTTTTGAATCCTTGAAACGACCACTAAAGGGTAAAGAAAAAATTAAGAGCAATTAACAACATTTATAATCAGGAGAATATGGGATATCCTTACTAATTAAAGTAAACGTAAAAAATAACTAAACACATTTATTTCTGTCTAATATTGGGCAGTATCCTGGAACGTTTAATTTTCAGAGGAAATAGTAGGTAATAGAGTTTTGTGTACCCGGCAACATTGTAATACGTAAAAACGTTGGAGTTAAGCCCAGCATAAATCATTTCGCTCCATTTAACTCGTTGGGGCTGTAAACAATGTTTTGCTCTTGACATTGGTATTTGAAGTACTTCATAGAGTACTTTAGTGAAGGTCGAGCTCATTTAAAAATTCATGTATTTTAATAAAAGTGTTTTATAATCTTTCCGAAGCTTAGTTCTGAAAAGACGTACGCATGTACCCTTTGTTACGGAATAGTTTTTGAAAGATTCCCGCTCAAAAAAAAAGTGAAGGACTACAATGGAGTAACTCAAAATGTTAGGGTGACTAGATTGTACTAAGGAAAGGTTGCCGCCTTTCCTGGCATTGAAACCTAGCGCACCGCACAACCCATATCAACTAGTATTTTTCTAAAGGCTGGTGGATGGATTGAGATTTTAGCAATAACTATCGCTGTGTCTCTTTTTTGGTATAAGAAATACAATTATATACAATGAAGAGTATGTTGTGGCCATAAAAAATCCAGTCATCTTTTAGGATAAGAGAGATAAACAGAATCAGCATTTTTAGAAGGGTTCATTACGGTGTGGGGTGGCGCGGATTATAGTCGGGTCATCGGCTCTCGTATTGTTTTGGGAAATGTTTATTTTCTTTTGTGTTTTTGTAGTAGCGACGACCCGAGGGGGCGTTGTCGTCAAGCGTACAGAGGATTCCGGGTTTGATACTCAATCCACTAAATATCTAAATCATTAAATTATTATTTGTTTGGACTAGAATAGGCTCTTCCTGTAGGTAAGAGAGTGATTACAGCATATATTTGTAATTTATTAAAATTAAAACCTTCATATTTTTTGTGAACTAATTTTCTTCTTTCTTTAATATTGTGCAGTACGAGGAACGTCGTCGCTCGTATAATTCAATGTGGTTCATTTAGTTTAACGGTCGGCAAAAACCATTACAGCTGTATATAAGTATGTACTAGAGTTCAGTTTATACTGAAACCTTCATGCTTACACTATTTTGAAGGTGAAATAATTCTATACAAGCGTTAATTATTATGGTTAAGGATGATCATTGGGTGTAGGACTAGGAGAAGTGTGGCGGTGGTGGTGTCGTAGTCACGTAGGTCGGGTTCGGCCACCCTTAAGACTGGCATCAACTTAATTTGTTATTGTACATGTTTTACCTGAAACATGTAAAGTATGTGGTAGTATGTGGTTACTTTTGCCGACGATGTAACACGGACTCCATCAGTTGCCAATAAGGTTAATGGAAATATTTTTCTTGGAAATACTTCCAGGTTTACTAACAGGTACAGCCCAAAAGAAGTTCACTTCGCTATTTTATCATAAATAACTATGTTTGTATTCATAAAACGAGATTTAATTATAATATTGTATGTAATTAATATTATTTTTGATATACTTGAAGATACAATTCATCATTTTAAAGGTTTCGTTCATATCCCCGGTAGTATAGTGGTCAGTATGCTCGCCTGTCACGCGGGAGACCGGGGTTCGATTCCCCGCCGGGGAGTATTTTGAAAGTATATGATCCTTTGTTTTTAAACAAACGAGTAATGTTTTGTTGTATTACAATATTTGTTTTTAATGTTTTAGAGCGAACACGTAAAAAATTCGTATTTTTTGTAGAGACATTCGAAAGTAGGTCAGGAAACGTGGGTCGCAATCGTCTGTTACAGGGTTCTTATAGGATAAGCTTAGGGGTCTGTAAGCTCGTATCTATGCGACCACACGATTGAGATGTAAATGGCGTTACATTTACAGACCTCAAACGTAACGTGTCAGACGAAACCACATTTTTCTTACCACATTTTGGCGGGCACGGTCCGTGCCAGCGCGGACAAACATTGTTTACATTAATTGTACAAAGCAGTATGATCTACTTATTATATTTTGCTTCACTTTGCGACTGATATGTTACACCGTTACCCGTCTGAACATAAAAGGGGTCTTTCGGTCACAACACATTAAACGCGGTAGGTGACTTGTCGTTCGTTTCTTTTTTGAAGAAAAAAAAAGTAAAAAATTTTTTTTAAGTTAAACGGTTTTATATCGCATATAAATGTACTAAAAGCTAAAAAATAATTTCATGGATACAGTCATGGGTACCAATATGTATACATTGTTATAT
>DWRA01001562.1:0-16587 GCA_018250295.1 Spathilepia clonius
TTCTGGTTTGAAGGGTGTGGTAAGGGAGATAAACTTAACGAGGCATTCCAACTTAGTCCTCAATGGTAGCAACGCATTTGTGGTCGACTTCAGTTGGGATTCTGGTCTTATCTGGGGTGGATCACAAATGTGCATGGGCAGCAGTTGCCACTAACCATCAGGTGGATTGCATGCTCGTTTGCTACTCCATCATATAAAAAAGGTGGACTGCAAACTTACTTGCTACTTCAATGTTTTAAATGTGAATCCAAGGCATATTGGTAAAGCGAGGTGTCAGTCAATGATGAACAACGGTTTTTAAATCTCACATAAACCCAGCTATATCGTATTACTAATTCCACTAAAGTTGATTTTAAAATATATAGGGATTCTAATGAATGAATGATAAAATGTTTGACAAAATATAACTATTTATTAAATTAGTTTAGTTTAATAAAAGTGTAACTTTACTTATAAAAAATGTCGTCTAAATTTTTCGTAAACGTAACTCAACGTTAGAAATTATTAAAAAACGTAAATAAAATTATTTCAAAAAATTAATTAATCAAATTCTTCTCCTTACAAAACTTCCAGATAAGCAAAAACCTAAAGTAAGTAAACAATTAAGTAACAAAGTACCAATAATGTTTGATAAGTTATATTCCAATGGTTCGAATGTATGTTAACAATTCGCAAGGGTGGTCCAAATTCGAAATCCAATCTTTTGATTACACATCAAAACGTGCATATTAAGAGTTCTAAAATCATGAGAACTTAAATATCCATGTGCCTGAACTTTCAGAAATGTTCGACTAATATTTTCTTTATAATATAGAAGTAGCAAACGAGTGCAAAAATCACCTCATGGTAAGTGGCTACTGCCTCAAGTAGTCAAGTGTCAAGTAAGGCCTTACCTGAGGTCAGCCACAGATTTATTACTACCACCGCCGACTAAGCTGAAACGCCAGAGATAAGTACCTATGTCTCCCTTAGCATACACTTTAAATCTGAATAGCAGCGTTTAACACTGTTGTTATTAAGCAGAAATAAGCGTGGCGGTGTTTGCCTCGATCTATAACGGGTTCTACTACCTTTTAGTCTAGTCAAGTGCATATTAGCTAAGCGTGGTAGAATATGGCCCTAGTCCCTGAAAAACCTATGCCCAGCGATGGGACTTCTATATTAAACAATAATAAAATTACCTCATATTCATATTAAAAACAACAAAAATTACCTTTAAAAAAATTGAAAACAAAATCCATATCGGGCACAAACACAAAAAAAAGAAAAACAATTCAAAATTCGAACTCGACACTTGAACCGGCGGCCATCTTGGACGTGAACACGCGCGCGCGCGTCGCGCTCTAAACACAACTAGCTTCACGATCAGAGGCTGACGATATAAATAAATCCTTATGCTACTGTTGTGAGTTTTGCCGAAAAATTCTCCCATAACATACCACATTAACGCGTGTGAACAGCGTGATGTGGTGTGTCGTATACTTTGGTAAAACATCGTTGATTCCAGAATAATTCAGTCAAATGACTAAATGAAACTAATACCGATCTATTAAATGGAATTCAGAAGTACATTAAGAAGTTATACCGAAGTCATTTTATGTAATACATTACTTTTCTGCAAAAAAAATACAAAAATAATCAGGAAAAAGAATCATTAAAGACACCGAATGAAAGAAGAGAAAAAAATAAAGATGTTTCAATCTTACCTTCAAGAATAGCAATCCCTCTACACTGTAAGATCTTGTTTCTGATGTGATAAACCTCTATTATCTTGATGTTTTCCGTTTTCAGTTACGGGTCGGAGATTTGAACCTCGAGCATTCTAAAAATATCTAAGCGAAATTGAATACCCTCAACTGTTTAAAAAAATAGATTCAATGCATTTTAATTTTTCTACGTGAAACCCTAATACATATTACAAATTAAAAATCCCAAGTTACTTCCTTTAACATCAACTGTCTGCCAATGAATGTCCCGTCAAAATCGGTTCAGCTGCTTCGGAGATTACCTCAAACAAACAGAAAGACAAACAAAAATCTTAATAATTGTTTTTATTATAAGTATCGTATCGTATATACTTCCAAGTGCATTTAGTTAAAAGCAGTTATTGTATTTACAAACAAACACTCCAATTTGATTTATTACTCGACTGTTTTGTATAGGTTAGTATTAATTTGTATAATAATAAATTAGAAACCTTTGTTTATATCTCGTATATGTACAAATTTACGTAATTATTGGCTTTTATGGTAATGAAATTGGAGATGGGATCCGGTCAAAGATTATCTGAGATTATCTGCGTACGTAAATGGCCACTGATTTGTGATTGCCTGGCAATTTAGGTAAATATAGGCGTAACTAAGCTTTGATCAATATATCTATGGTGTATGTTAGACGATCAATTTAGCGTCAGATTCGATTTTTAATGACGTTATTTGTATTATGACTGCAACTATTTTAACCAAATACGGGGCACGTGTCTCTCCCTTCAAATGGGAGAACAAATGTTGCAGGCCAGACTATTAATTACGATTATTTTAATTATTAAAATATTATAGTAGAATCTTTTATTTATTGAGTGAGAAAACATTATGTTTTATATACTAAAACTATCGTCGTAAAGAAACCCCACGGAAATGGAAATATGCTTTCAAATGACGAAAACAATATGCAAATGGGATCAGTAATTATTGAGAAATTCGCGTACATATAAGTATGCGTATATACAAAGTGATTCAATACAGTCTTTGTAAGTCGATTAAAAATGTACTTAGCAATCCAAAAAATATTCGTAATTAAATACATTTCGTCATTTTAATCGATTAATCAATTTGTTAGTTAATGGAAATGTTTTTATACTCAATCTAAATTTGGTTGCAATGTTTTCTAACAGAATTAATTTATACTTGAATAACACTTATAACCCAATACCTTTCTCCAGTCGGCATTTGAGTAGCATAGTGATGGAAGCTTCAGGTCTATCCCAATTATGATTGCCCGGACTAACACTGGAGCATGTAAGGAATGCGGCCAACTCTTACGCACATCAATTTAAATATCTGTACGAGTATGTCGATAAAATATTAATTAATCGAAATACAATATCATTTGTTCGTTGATCATGAGTGACAGAATTGCCTGCTCGTAACACAAACGTCTATCGAACGCTTAATATCAAATATTCTAAAACATGTCTAAAAGAAATAACTACATGATCTTTACTGTTGATAGCTTTATCAATCAGTAATAGAACTACCGGTATACTTAAACATCTTTCAGACTTCAAAAGTATTTGTCTCTTCAGTCAGTCCCTCGGTGATGTTAGGGTTTGAGCATAATACTCACCCGGGCGGAGCTCTAAAGCGTTGCGCTAAGAGAACTCCGGTTCTCTTCCGTTGGAGGTCTTGGAGTCTTCCACTAAGTGCTGAGGACAGCTACTGTGAAAATTTTATTAGGTAAAAAACCCACATAATCTGGTTTGCGGCGCTGTATTTAGAACGGATTTATATTTTTTTCTCTACGCTGGTTCAACTATTACAATCCAATGATAAAAATCGGTAACTACTGCTCGACGTACCTTCCGAAGCATAGAAACGCATATGAAAATTTTCCCTAGCGATCACCCATCCAACGCTTGAACGCTCCCGATATTGCTTAACATTGTAAATATCTACAATGTTGAGCAATATCGAGTGTAAAGATCTACGCTAGAGTGCGCGTATGTACTTCCATCTTAGCAGCTACAGTTGTACCATATTCTTTGCAAAAATATAAACAAACTTGTTTTAACTGGTCCATTAGTTTATTGAACATACTCATTACAAAATAACGCAACAAAATGTCTGTAACTGTTGTATTTTTCAGAAAGCGTCAACGTCACGCAAACTGTCCAACGGGACAATTTGAATTGGAAAATGAACTTTACTGTACCAAATTAGGTGCGAAAATTGATTATCTAACCAGCTAATTTGCGTCAAAGTTGACTGGTAACGAAATGAATGAGGAAATATCTATACAGAGATTAAAATAGGTACTAATTGTTATCCATATTTCTAAATGACAGCCGCCTTAATGTCTAGTCACTTTGGTGCTCATTAAACTACATCGCTACCATGTTTACTAGAGTGTCATAGTGAACTGTGATCCAAAATTATCCACAAGAATATAATACGTTAATTTAGAAACGTAAATATAAAATATGATATCAATCTACAGTTACTGATTTCCATGGAAATTTGTATTCGCCCTGTATACAACTTAGGTCCAGTCTAATGTCTACCATAGATGTCTTACTATTCTGAAGGTAACCTTATGTTTCAACTTCCGCAGCACCACTGTCACACCTATTACTTCCTACCTAATAAGGGAGACATACTTATTCCAGGCTTTCCAACTTAGTACTCTGGGGTAGCAACGCATCTGTGGCCGACAACAGACAGAACTCATCTTAACTAGGGTTGATTACAGTTTCTATGAGCGACAGTAGCCAAGTAGTTTACCACTTATCACCACTTAGACCACACGATTGCTATATTTAATACCAACAAAATAAAAATTATACATCCGATTGTCCATTCTGTATCACCTTAATCTATGCTACTTACTATCAAGAGGACTACAATCCTTTAATTTTGTAAAATAGGCATCATAACTTGCGCTGATTCCTCTGTACTACTCTACTCTATACTACTGTACCTACGCCGGGTATTGAAATGTTAATATTGGTCTAAAATCTGTTCGGAAGCCTCTCGAGGCAACTGGTAATTGTTCGCGCTGTGCATAATTTGAACGCGGCGTCAATGTTTATGAACTCTATCTAACCGAGCGGTAGAGCTTGAATATTTGCTCTACACGAGATAAATATCAAATAAACGCCATATTAAATTACGGTCATCTAACTAAAATTTCTAATTTTGATTTAAAGCACCTTACTTTAGTTTTAATTTTTACTTAACTTTAAGAAATGAGTGATAGTGTACAAATGGAAATTCTGTAGGACTTACTTTCTCTAACAGTAGAACACCGGGAAAAAGTCTGCATAATTATCTAAGTGTTAGAAAACACTCTTAATAAATAACAGCTCTCAAAATACTGCATTTTCTTGGCTTGTGACGGCCTTTATTTGTGCTTACCAACGATTGAAAACTTGACAATTTTATGTTGGCATAAATTGTTAAATTCCGATTTTCGCTAAGCAAAATATTTATTTACTCAATAAATGGGCAAATAATGGGAGTAAGGAACTATTTTGATAGAGGCAGATATAAAACAGTTAATTTAGTTTTCAAATATAAGGAAGCAGTCTGAACTTTTACGTATAATGCACAATTTAATTTTCATTTAACTGCGGAACCCTAAAACATTTTACGAACTGTGCATTATTGAGCTTAAGTGACGCTGCCATAAAACCGTAAATACAAAATGTTCTCCATCTTTATCTCATATAATAAGAGAGACGGGGATGAAAGACTTTCAACATATAAAAATAACGAGGGTCGTTTACAACTTGCGACTTTTTATTTCTTCCCCACGAATCGTTTTAGTAATGTTTGCTGGAGTTGTATAAACTCTATGGGACGCTATAAATGATTTCCTTAACGCTGTCATTGGCACGATCATACATTTTCATAGCTTTCATACGAGCGCTGATTGAAAGTATTGGGTTTTTAAGTCAAATTAAAATAATTAACGAATAAATTTACAGCTGATGGTTTGTGGTCTCTGATGCGTACTACATATCTACAATGATCTTCAAATATAATTAGAAACCTATCAGAGGTAGGTCATGAAAGGTTACAACGATAATCCTCGGGCGTAACCTGGTGATTATCTTTAAACGACATTTCGAAGGCAGTAATAGCTTAATTGTTAATAACTCGCCCTCTCAATTAGGGAGCTCGTGGTTCAAAAACCACCTCTGATTTTTCAAAGTTTTGTGCGACTTTTGGAATTAATTAACACTTGTTTAAACGGTAAAGGAAAACAACGTGAGCAAAACTGCACAACTGAGTTCTTTAAAATGTTCTCAAGGTGCGTGATGTCTATCAATTCGCACTATCACGATAGACTTAAGTCTAAACCCTTCTCACTCAAAGAGGAGGCCTGTACCCAGCAGTGGGACAGTAATGGGTTGAAGACGACTCATCCAAGTGTATTATGAATGGTTCAAAACTTAATGCCAAACACAAGCGCTCAATACTATTATAAAGCTGAAACAGATGTGACAGAGAAGCCATTTGAATATTAGCTGTCATAATTTTGAATTCTTACATTATGAAACAACATTAGATGCTACAACAAATGATACTGTTATTAGCCTGGTACTGGTATTAGCATGGTTATTAGCCTGATTGCAAATTGAACATGTCGGGCTAAGCTCAGTCGCTTGTTGTTGTGAACCAATTATTGTCCCACTGTTGGGCAAAGGTCTCCCTCAGTATTTTATTAATAGATGAAAATACAAATAATGATCGTTAACAATGTAATCAACGGTCATCGAACCTGTCATTATCGTGTGACAAAGTGTCATAAATTTTTCTCACTCAGTTTTCACCCACGTATGAGAATTTAGATATTTGTTTTGAATATTTCCTATATGAAAATATCATAAGATTCCAAATAAATGCTAATAAGAAAAAACGACGTTAAGAACAAATAAAAGTCAACATGGCATATTACAAGTTTGTTTTCCTTTGACATTTAACTTAATTTACCACATAATAGCACCCACACACCTGTTCCACGCAAAAGCAAATTACAATTTTCCATACTTATTAAATTCGCGAAGTCTTTGAAGTTATTGCTAATTATTCCAAGCAATTAGTGCTCGAAGCAATTGTCTATAACCCATCTTGGTATTTTAACAACGTGTTCATAATAGCAGAACACGGCGTACGAGCAAGTGCGAGATTGTACGCCCTCAGATGTCATAGGGATGTACAAACATACATCGATACTTTAGAATTTTTTATTATCCCGCATATTAAACTATTAACATTAATAATTAAGTGTCAACATAGCCTAATATTAATTAGAAATTATCATAAATCGAAATATAATAATTTCTGCTTATTACACATTGTCAAATTTCATTATCAGGTATTAAAAACGTCAAAATTTATATTAAATTTCATGTCGTCAGCGTCCGTTAACGATTGTCGCCGCCTTTCACCAATAGCCCTTAGTACCGATCGTCGACTGAACTATCGCTTATATATGAACTATGGTTCATTGACGCTTGCCTGTTACTTCCCTAAATTCAATATGAAATAGATCAATTATTAAACAGATATTTCATTTCATTTTTTAATAAAGCTGTGGCAGTAAACGAGCTTGAGTCTACCTGATGCTCACGACTTGAACGACCACCACAAGGAACATTGGTTCTACCCGACACTGTGAAAAGGTACGTTGCTATTCTTAAGGAATAAGATGGTCGCCTTATTCGAAGTCCATCCACAACCATCAAACGGAACACAGAACTGCTTCACGCTAGAAATATTTATATTATTCATAACGTCGATAATAATAAAAAGTATCGATAATTCAAACTCTATTATAGCAACAATATCAGCGGTGAGATACGAAGTCATTAAATTAGGCAACGCGATACGAAACGTTATTAATACATCGCGCGAGCTTACAAAGGACTTGCGAATTAATTATGTAGTACATAGAGTCTGTAGAGGTGAGTCTGAGATAGATAGCAAAGTAAGTTATATTTTTCAATATTTATTTGATCCTATGGTGCACTAGTTACTACAGCTTTTTCCGTGACAATGACAATGTTCTCGGTTCAATCCCGTTTAAGAAGATATCTCAATGGGATGTTATTAACTCCTGAGTGATGAATTATTTCAGGTTCCCTACAACGGTATTACCACCCTTACTTTTGCATAGTAGTGTTGTAATGTTGAAGGGTGTGGTAATTAAGGGACATATATCACGAGCCGTTTCAACTTAGATATCAGACATAGCAAGGTGTCCGACCTTAAGCAGCAGGCTCATAACTCCACATGGTGTCTACGGGTGACAGTATACTAAGACTGTGCGCGTGTATATGTTTGCGTGTGTATTTATAGTAACAGTGTGTGTACTAAGTGGACTGAAGCTTCATTTGTTACTGTACTTAAATAAGAAATAATATTCCAAAATAACATCCCTTACGTTTTTCACGCGGCGACTAAATTGTGCTACTGTTTAAAACACTAGTAACAAAGGCCAAAAGTTGTAAAGCAACATTAAAAAGACGTAAGAGAAAGGTGTTTATTAGCCGCCTATAAACGCATCGAGTCGCGAACCCCAATTCCGCTAATGGCGATTCATAATAAAATAATGATGGTTCTTTAAGGGTTTTGTTGGGGAAGATTAACCGTGCACAAGGGAATTTACAAGATGAGACATTAATAACTGTATTATTTTCTTACTTTCGTGCTGTACTTTTTAATATAGGAAAAAATGAGAGTTGAATTCTAAGCGTGGGCGCACTCACACACATAAAATACTCAAACACGGGTCAAAAATCTAAATACAGCATGTAAATATCTGTCTCACCGGAGAAAGAGTTTAGGATTGTCTATGCGTCTGACCGATATGGAAAAGGTTCGCCACGCGGCTCATAGAAATGCATCGAACTTCGTCTAAGGAAATACAACGTAATCGATGGCCGATTCTCCTGAGTACCTACTGGATTCTCATAGAAAGATTTGGTCGTAGTGAGAGGCTATTCGTATTACTTGAAACCACATAGATATTACGTCTTCTCATTGGCACAGAACGTCTTATGTGCTAGTTTATATAAACCTTACATAATTCATATGAAAAAAATTGCCGTTCGTTATTTCATCGATATATTTATAATCGATAATTTCGTCTTGGCAAGAATAGTTATAACCGTCCATATTCATTACCAACAAATTAACATATTAAAGTAATTCTTAATATGGCTTAATAAACATCACTAAATAGTTATGGAAGGCATAAATTATACGCGTGAATTTTTTACGTAAGAATCATAATAATTATCATAATTAACGGAGTTTAATCTCCGTAATCCGATACACTAGTTTTAATACCGTCAAAGTACTCCCGTGTACTGGTATTAGGCTGCTTAGGTACTTGTCATACCACAATGAGTTAACGATTGAAATATATCTTTATAAATAAAATAAAATAGTAGTATTTATTTACCGGTTATTTCAAAATATATATTTTTATCTCCTTGTGCCGTTATGTCTTTTAACTTTCCATTCGAGACATAGAAGGGTGCATAAAATTTTGCCACTAGCGGTCAGATAATATCAAAGCCGCCCAACGTTGTTTAACATTTTAAATCGTAATTATACGTACAAAGTTTAAAGCTAACTAACTCTTACTTTATTTTTGGACAACGGTCGTAAACGTTCATGATTAGAGGAAATTATAATATTGACTCAAATAAGACTGTGGCGAATCTCCGCAGCTCATCAAGAGATGGCGCCACTAGTATTTCTGAATCACGCTTTCGAAGGCTTTTTAACGACATTTCGTGTACACAAGCATCATCTTAGTAGTCTCAGTAGACTATCGGAGCACGGCCGCATTCCACATATATGGATATAGAACACTAACAATAACACAAAGGAAGGTATCTCTTTGCCAAAAGAAAAACAATATTCGCAAATCTTTATTCACTTGCGATTAGACAAGCTTAGTAGACGAGTTTTTTATATTGTTTCAAATTATGCTCATGTATCTTTAATCGTTTTTTTATCTAAGCGAATGACAGATTATGTCATGGACTGATTAAGATTCTACATAATTGAGTGACAATGTTTGCTCATATTTCTTATTTCGTCTTGTATATACTGGTATAAATCGTTCTTAATATATTAATAGATATAGACCTCTACACAACTTGATATAAATCTAGTAGTCATTTATATAATTGTCATTTTTTTTTAATTGAAGCAACAGCGAAAACTAAGAACAGAAAACTAAGTTGGAACGCCTCGTGTTCATAACCTTTAAATCGGATTATAGCAACGTTTATAACTTCTATAATAGAGTAAAATTACTAGCGGCGAACATTTATGTGGCATTGTAAGTTATTATTTGTATTAAAATTAATAATGTATTCTCTCAATCATTCTTATCACTACACTGTTAATTATTTATATCATAGCCTCTTACACATTATTTAAGACTGACTTTCAATCATCACGTTAATTAGTTTAGATTAGAGATAATCTGCATCGCTCGGGATAATTCCATCACGCCTCCTATCACAAATCTGTCATCAGTTGTCAAGCGCCTAATTAAGCTTAAGGCTTTGTAAGTCATAGAAAGTGTTATTTGATGACTTAAGTGTTAAGACTTGACTTAAGTACGGTTTCACAGATCAATATCTATTCATCACTTAATAGTACCAAGTTAAAATGACCTAGAAGCTTGCAGTACCCCTGATGAAAACTACTACTGGCCTTAGACAACACAAGTAAGATTGGTTCTTTTTTACGGTGGTGGAGTCGCTCATATAAACTTAAGAATTTTTGTATAAAAACAATTAAATGTAATATATGCGTATTAAAAACATACCGTTGTTGTTTTCTAAAGGGTATGGTAACATATCTTACACAATGCATTTTCACTGACGACTATTTTTAATTATTAACCTATTTAATTTTTTCCTACGTAACATTGAAATTTAACAATTTCTGCTTACTAGAACTTGTTAAGTTTCGATCGTAACTATTCAAAAAATGTTAAACTGCGAGCGAGCTTACTAATGCCTCTTAAATATAACCACTTTGCGTAAATTTTGTTGTAACTTCCATAAAAAGTCATAGCGAAACAAGGATTGGATATTATATTATTTTGGGAAAGTCCGCACACAATTCAATCACAATTGTTTCCTAAACAGATGTGTAACGGGAAGGGATCCCGTGGGAAGCATTAAAAGAACAATCCATCTGAACCGCCCTTATCTACCGTTTATTGTATTATTTGTTGGACGTGCAAAATTGGGTTTTTTATTACATAAGAACAAACGAATGCGTACTTCAATATGATAAGTACGCACTGCTACCCATAATCGTGAAATGGACGTTTATGAAAATGAAAAAGCAAAAATATACACGACAAATAGATAGCTTTTTCCTTCGTAAAAAAAGCTCGGTTAAAAACAGAGATGGTAGATAGTTAAAACGTGATAGAACCTTTTGTCATTCGCCTTCGGTAGCATCAACGCTGCAACTATCTTTATCTAATAACAACAGTGTTAAACGCTGTTGTATTCTAGTTTGAAGATTGTGATAAGGATGCCATACTTATCCGAAGCGTCCCAACTTAGTCCTCTGTGACCGACCTCAGGTAGGATTGTAATGTTAGCTGTATTCGATTATAGATGTCCATTCGCGGCAGTTGCCACTTAACAGCAGGTGGACTGCATGCTCGTTTGCTACTTCGATGAAATAAAAAAATAGTTGACGGTTTGACTGCGAAGGCATATCCAATTCTGTCTTATAAGAACAGAGTTAAACTATAAAACAAAAATAGAGAGAGGAATCAGTGATTAACTTTAATTTCTCCCTTAATTGTCCTCTTATTATTATTGATTATAAACCGAGTAGAAACCCGTAAACAGTTCAATCACAATCGTTTCCTAAGCAGGCGTTACTTACCAGGAAGCTATCCCGAGGGAACCATTAAAAGAACAATCCATCCACACAGCCCTGTAATGTACGTTTTCCTGTATAATTTCACGCGTTCTATGAAATAGACGATTGAGGATACAACACGGATTGTAGGAAGAAACCTACTGTAATCTGCTTATTTTTTTCAAAATAACAAAAATAGTTCAACAGTAAATTATTTTTAAATTATAGATTTCAATTATATCTGAAAACCATACATAAGTATATCTGTAAAATTAAATTCATCTCGAAAATATTTTAAATCATGTTTGTCTTCACGTCAGCCTTTTATCGCTAAAAACTTAATCAGAACGCTAAATGTACTTGAACGTTCCGGGTGTTACATTATTATTTAACAAAAATTAAAAGAGAAGGATGGTGTGTTTATTAACAATAAAGAATGCTGAAAAATCTATTCTGTACTATATTGTCCCGGTATAATCCATATCGCGAGATATACAAAAGTAAATACAAAATTCTGATATTCCAGTTAGATGCCCTTGTGAATAGCCAAGATCACCAGCCTGTGTAAAAATAGCAATAGCTAACCAGAATTCCCCACAGTACATGACTTCAAATGTCTCATTGTCAGAAGCGGACATTCGGCTTAGGACAAAACTGGTATCTTTTAGTGACCAAGCAATTCGTCAACAACGTAATATTTTTTATTTTTTAATGATTGACATATCTATTATCAATGGAATAAATTCCTCGAAACGTTCTTAAAATGTCTGTTATTAGACGATAGTAAAAGTAGATTACAGAAATAAATCCTTCAGGACTTTGCCCTCCCTTTGATACTCTCTTACAGATCTGTTTGCTAATATCATTCGGGAAGCGTTAATCTCAGGCGCGCCCGATTATCATGCTGCGATAAACTCCGGTAAGTAATTACGTGATTTGATTTCCAGGGTGATACCATTTATTTGGTACTATATTGAGCTCAATATAATTGATTACAGAACTTTTTACGAGTGTTTACAAGATTTCTAATCAACAAATTGTGGTGTAACACAACTACTATTGGGTTCAGGTTACAAACAAAATAACTACGATAAAAAAATTACCTTATTTGATAATTATATGTGGTTACAAAATGATATCTACGACCCCTTTCATTTTCTAGTGAAGCAGTTTAGATATGCTAAGTGAACATAAACGTAATTATGTAAACACCCAGCTCCTGGCCCTGATATCGAAGATGGTGACGAGTACGACAAGCAAGTCGCACAACTAAATAAGTTTCCTGAGATTTTAACAAATAAAACAGCAAAGTTAGTTGCCACACTTTTATTTCAAAAGCAACTGATTACATAAAATTATTAAGTTACTACAAATTAATGTTCCACATACCAGCATTATATTATTATACGAAGTATATTGGTAGTCACTGAGCCAACGATTTTCGTTATGATGATATATCCATCTCACAGTTTATTAAGGAAAGGCGCAATTGAAGCGAAGTCCTCGCAGTCAGGGATGAGTTTTCCCTTAAACTTAATGCAGGATTCAGCACACAAGGGACCTTCGAACCAAGCTCCAAGCATCTTCTTGCACTGGGCGCAGTTCTCGATGCAGATTTCCATTGGATCGAAGCTGGAGACAATAGCCGGATTGCTTTTGACAAAGTTAATGCACGAAATGAAGACAGCGGTGACGAAGACAATACAGAGAAGCTTGGCCATTTTGATACTGTACAGAAGATACTGGTTGCTGATTGAAGAGTTGATGTGGAATGTGAGTACGATAAAAATTCCGAGCTTTTTATACGAATTGTGAACCACTTTGCTAAATGAACCATAGCTACAACTATGGGAGGTCCAGTGTTATCCATTAGTCTAATAATTTGATTTGGGTTGCAATTACCCTTCTAACAATTCTTATTATTCCTATTGTAACTTGAGATAACAAACATATTCTGACATGAGTTGAAAGTTCTTATATCAAAATCTAACTCAGAAATAACATACACGGTTCACAAACAGCGGTTAAATAAAATAACATACAACGATTTATAAAAAAAACCATACATCCATTATTCACACAGATTTTACAAAATCGACCCTGGATTCGAAGAAAATGAGCAAAATTTGTTGGATAAATCATTGGGGCGTGCTGAGTAATTATCATACGTATACATAACATTTCCACACGTAATTAATTCAAAGAAAATAAGCAAAATATATTTCTAAGGCGAATCCTCCGAGGGACCCACTAAAACGAGTACCTAATTATTCGCCGGACGCATTTTGTTACGTGATTCGTTCTTTAGCGTGCTATTGTCTGCTAAATTGCCCCACTTCGTAAGTTCTTAGAACATTTTCGTGCTAATATTATATTCATTACATTTCTCATTTGACGACTTCTTAGCTTCGTACACATTACAAACTCATATAAGATTTAGTGTTGATGCATTACTACTACTAATGTGAGAAATATTGGCTTAAAAGATTTTGTAACAATTTTATATAATCATATTTTGTAATTTCAGAACTATAATATTTGTGTCACTTAAGATGATTTTATTCCAACATCACCTATATGGGGCTTATGAAAACTGAACTCAATATAAATACAATAGTTAAACTAATAATTTTAATAAAACTCTTACCAGAGTTTTGAAAGACTTCAAAAATCTGTACAAAAAATAATTAATTAGGCCATTCAAATGATATCAAAGAGAAACGTTAAGCGTAATAACTTGTTGGAATAGTGAAAGAATATTAAATTTGGACAAAAGATAAAAGTCCCAACACTTAGCAACAGTGTTGTAACAACATAAAAATAAGTAAAAACAAAATCTCTCTTATCAAAATACCATCGCGAAAGGAGTTCGAAAACGGGCCTTACGCTAAAAATCATAAGAGTCATTTAGAACACGACAAAAGAATCCATGATTAATTTCGCAAGCTACAAAGTTCCATTCAAAAACTTTGATTTTGTTAATTTATCTTCGTGAAACATATTTAGGGAATGGTAGATGTAACTTTGCCGTGAAAAAAGATTTACCGATGGAAAATAAAGAGATTCCGCTGAATATTACAAAAGAAAACCGCAAAAATGGAAACAATGGAACCAAAACAAAAGGCGAGTGACGAATCGTAGTATTATTATGGTCGGGCCACAGAATCCGTGTTTCTAGTTAATTACATGTTTAATGAAGCCGCGGACATTAAACGAGCATTGTAGTTCATTGTAATATCCTTTATAGCCCTTGAAATTCCTAATGAGTGTACAGAAATTGACCATGATACAATAAAGGCATCTAAAATTATATCAAGTTAAAAACTTTACAACGTTGTTGTATTGTTGTATTAAAGTTTTGAAACAATAAAATACACGATTCAAAAAGAGTTCATGTTAGTCTTCGACTAATATAATATTATTGTACAAGAAACATTATAGTACCTTTCATAGCTTTAAACGAATATTTTGTATTTTGCCTTCGTATCAACGACAAGGAGTTTCTATTTCTATTTCTTATCTGTCAACAAAAGATTAAATGAAACAATAAATGATCCTATCGTGTGAACATAATCTTGTGCAGAATTTACTTTCTACTCAGTTAATATTCCGTTCCATCCACTTCGTGAAAGATTTTAAAATATTTCAAACATTTAATTGGGTTTTTTTCATTGGTTTGTAATAGCAAACGAGGTTGTAATCCACCTGATGGTAAGTGGTCACTGCCAATAATGGAAACTTGTCGCCCAAGTCTACTTAGGGCGGGTTTCTCCTAAAACCGATCACACATGCATTGCAACTCCGAAGAACTAAGAACTAACTGCGTCCGAAGAACTAACTGCGTCTGAAGAACTTCGAAGAACTAACTGCGTCCTAGAAGAAAAACAGCCGTCAACTACAACCTTCTACAAAAACGCAAGAACAGCTTCACGCTACAAATAAGTGTATTTGGTAGAACTTCCCTACTGAAGCCAAAACTATTCCACCACCTTTCATTAAAGGTATGAAGTTTATTATTGAATCATAAAATACCATCATTTAAAAGCATCGTTTAAACGAATTAGGAAGAATATATTAATCTAATGCGACTTCATTAGAACTATAAATAAACTCAAAAACTTCTTCGCGGTTAAAATAGATACGAATCGGGCTTAGGTAAATATCTCTTTCCTATGAATCATTCTTCGCATTGTAATCTATGCGTCTGTTATTTCAGCGGTCGGTGCCTTTTTCTTTCGCTACGTTGTGCGTATTTTATTATTTTTCTTTTTAATTACTTTATTACAGACAGAAATATATCTCTTAATAGCCTAATAAGCGGTGATCGTCTTATGATTTAAACTCTGCCTCTAAACCGCAGGTTCCAATGGTTATATGCGTCTTAGAAGCTAAATATCATGAAAGCTTAAGCAGTAAAGAAAAATATGGTGAACAAACCTACACATCTAAGAAATAAGTTCTCAAAAGTGAGTGAAATCTACCAATTCGCACTTGGCCAAGGCGGTGGATTATAGCCTAATCCCTCGCACTCTGAGAGAAGATCTCTTCTCATCAGTGGGACGGTAATCGGTTCACGACGATGTATCTGTTAATGTCGGCGATTTCACCATGTTTGTTATTGTTACTCGTAAATACTATCGCTAATGCTATAGTCTGGACGAGTGATGCTATCAATAAACAAGAGTACGTTTTCGTCAGCAGACTTGTTTATGATTTCATTTCAGTTACGTTTTTCTCGTATTTTATACAAGTTCGCACTACTGCAAACTGCTATGGTCAGCAAAATAGCTGGCATAACTAGATATATTTCATTTATTTAACTTTATTCTTTAGCAAGACATTCGTGATCACTTGTGATAATTTGATGCTTGTGAACTTCAGTCATTTCATTAGTCCTATTATCATCAACTGAATACTTTTCTTAAATCGGATGATGGATGATATTAACTTT
>DWRA01001563.1:0-16583 GCA_018250295.1 Spathilepia clonius
TTTCTTATATAAGCATTTTTTACTGTTTTGTTCTTATTGTAGTTTCTTATTTTGTAAACCTTAAATAAATAAATAAAAAATATGCATAAAATTGAATATGGGTGCACATGATGCATGCTTGTTCATGTGTATGTGTTTTCGTGACACCCGTTCACATATTTGAGTGTATGAGTATGTATTTGTGTCTGTGTAGGTATATTTTTTGTTGTTCCTTTGTGTGTATGCACTCACCAGCTGCAGTTTCCCGCGCGCCGCTTTAGCCACATCGGTCATCTCATGGGCGTCGTGTGCCCGCGGGACGATGTAGTGGCGGCCGGCGGCGTGGTCCGGCCGCTCGCCCGTCAGCGACTGGATCATGCGGTCCGTCGCCTCGTACACCAGCTCCACCAGCCGCGACGCTAGCTCCGTGTGACCGCCCGCCCTGTAACATGGACGGTGAATGTTATGGGGACAGACAATAAAGACAATGAGAGGTAGACAGAAATTACGAATAATAATCAGAGGGAGAATTAGATCGACTAGACTAAGAGAAAGTGAGGAAAGGGTGAGAGAGACGGGATTTTCTTCTCCTTTTCCCTCAGGGGGAGACAAATCAATATTATTGCAGATATATAATTTCATGGAAACAAGAATATGTTTTGCAAAAAAAATGTTTTAGTTTCAAATGGACCATCCATTTAATCCATCCATCGTAAGTAATTTCTACATACTCTCTAAGGCAAATTTAATTACTTGGTGTGTAATCCTGCCTCACGACACAATGGCTCTACAGTCACAACTCATTATATATTACATCTACATAAGCTAAACAAATATGATAAAACCATATGCAAATCATAAAACACATGAGTTTAATGTATGCATGTATAAAACACTAAGAATGCACATCTACTGATGCTGATAAACCTTTTAATGCTTAAACTACTATCTTAAACTGTTTTATACAATGCCGTAACTAGTTTTAAAGTATAACAGTTCTAGCTACCTAATTGCACCTTTGGGAGAATCACATTTTGGTAGTAGTAGAACTTTGTACCTGATAATAATATACTTCCCTTGCATGATACCTATAAATTTCCCTATACATACTGTCAAAAACATCAAAATTAAACAATAATTTATAAATCAAACCATCTGTTATCTGAATTATTATAGAAAATGATGATATATTGAAAATAACAAACCATCACTTAACTTTTAATTTCTTACAATAGAATATGTTTTTTTTACAGAATATAATTATTCAGATTTTATTTGGCTATTATCAATAACTTAAACAAATGTACAAAAAACAGGATGTACAAAAGCAAAACAGTGTACTGCATAAGTTACCTGGCGCAATCCGCAGGGGTGTTATTGGTGCTATCTCGCGCTGTGGGGTCCGCGCCCCACGCAACCAGCAGCTCCGCTTGTGCCGGCTGCCCAGCGCGACATGCGACATGGAGACATGTACTGCCCTTTTCCTAAACACATTAATAATTTTAGATGTACAGAAGTTTTAAAAATTATCTTATAATTATCAAACATATTCAAAATACTAAAAATCTGGACATATTTTGGTTAATTAAACATATACACAAGTAAATATAATACTACAAACATATAAAGGCAGGCTTATTACATTAAAAACTTTTCATAATACTTCCAAATAATTGTTGGGTTATAAAAACATGTTATTTAATAAATAAATGTATTACATTATTTCAAAATAATATTACACAAATAACAAAAACATTTTATTAGTCACTGTTTCAATTTCTAGAATAATAACAATTTGATATTATGATGTATGAAACTTTATCATTGCCAATAAATTAATATGTCAAGTAAAGTAGGATTCGGGTGCATCTGATTAACAAAGTAGTTTATCTACAAGCCCCCAAATGGTAGAGTTATGTTATTACACTGATAAGAATATCAGATAACGAGTGGTGACTGTGGGAAAGTCTTTGTTATATTTTATATTACTTACTGCCAAATTTTTATTCATAAAATAATAATTGTGAAATATTATCTTTGCTTTGCGTTAGTACACAATTTTTTATCTAACAGAATCTTTTGAGATAACTATTATGATCTATTAATAATTGCCAATTTTATATTAATATATACAGGGTATGCTAATCAACAATTAATTGAAATTATTTTATTAATATGTTCATGAAAAGGGGAAGAGAAGATGATCGAGAAGACTGGTGTCACGTGAGAAGCAGAAAAGAGAGAAGAAGAGAAATCCTGGGCGTAATAGAAATAAGTATAACATCTAAGGATAAATTACCCAAACAATTTGCTCTTGCTAAGTTATTTAAAAGTCAGAACATAGCAAATATCACTCGGGTAAAATATATTAATCCCTACAAAATAATCGTTGAGGTCAATGGGGAACAGTGTGCTGAGTCTCTTATCCAATATGAACATTTGTTAAGATTAGGATGGAGATTTCAACGTCCATTGGAGGTAGGATTATCGTACGGAGTAATTAAAAACATCGAGCTCGACTTGTCTGAAGAAGAACTCTTGAAATCTATAACCTCTCCTTATGAAGTTGTCAACGTTAAAAGACTTAAAAGACGCATGGAGGAAGGAGTAGGTTGGACAGAAAGCGAGTCCGTAAGAGTTGGATTTGGTGGTCCATCGCTCCCACCTTACATACACATCTACGATATGCAAGTGAGGGTTGAACCATATCTTTTTCCAGTCACTCAGTGTTCTAGGTGTTGGAGATTTGGGCATACCATAAGAATGTGTCCTTCTAAAAGTACATACTGTCCTAAATGTGGCGGTAAGCATGAAAACTGCAACACTACAACATATAAATGCATTAATTGTACTAAAAACCATATGTCGTTAAACCGAATATGCCCAGAATACTTAAAGGAAAAAAAGATTCGAGAAATAATGGCTGATTTTAATGTTTCTTATCGTAAAGCTAAAACAATGTATGTTCCACCACAACCACCGGTACAGGAGAGAATATATTCACCAGTGAGAAGCGAGCCAAGTAGAAATAGAAAATCTACTCCTGTTCCCACTACCACTCAAGACTTTAGTTTGGACCGTTTAGAACAGGAAACACCTACAACATCATACGCAAAAGTTACAGCTTCGTCAAAACCGGTCCCTATAGTAGAAGAACAAGATGTCGCTACAGATTGGAAAAAGCAGACAAAGAAAAAGAATAAAAAGAAAAAACAACAGAATAGGGAAGAAGAAATAACTCGTGAGGAAGCGATTTCTACTGATACAGAAGAAAGTATTAGCGCGGTATCGAATAATAATAAACAAGAGAAAAAAAATCGAGGGCCAGGTAATTTACCGTTTTATATAGTGTTGCGGAATATTATGAATAGTTTTAGCCAAGGAGGAGTATCATGGAAGAGTAAGATTGAAAAGATTGCGCACGAGTTTATTGAATGGGTAGTAACGTGGATATTTCAAAATATCCCGAACTTGCCTTTTTTTCAAAACCCTTTTGATTAATTATGGGTAAAAGTAATATTAATATTTTGCAGTGGAACGCTCAAAGTATTAAACCGAAAATAGTTGAATTTGAACAAACTTTATGTCAAGAAAAAATACATTTTGTAGCTTTAAGTGAGACGTGGTTAAACCCGGGTAGTATAGTAAACCTAAAAGACTATAATATATTTCGATCGGACAGGGTTGATTCTTACGGAGGAGTTGCGATATTAGCACACAAATCTTTTAGAACTGAATTACAACCTATCCAGTTGCGAAATGCAGCTATAGAGGTAGTGGCTATAAAAATTTGTAACTGCGACTATATTGAACGTTTGGTTTCAGTGTATTGTCCACCAAATGCAAGTTCGTCTTACCTTGATTGGGACTCCCTTTTTTCAATTTTTAATAGAAAGACTATAATATTAGGGGATTTTAACGCGCACCATCCCAATTGGTCGAATAGAATTGACAACAGAGGCACTCAAATTTTTGATGCACTAGTAGATCATGGTTTAATTACGTTAAATGATGGTAAAATTACCCGTCTTAAATTAGTCAACAGTGTTCTGCAACAGTCTGCTCCAGACATATCCCTAGCGTCAGCAGATATTGCTGTAAAGTTTAACTGGAATGTGATAAACGAGTCTTTAGGTAGCGACCACCTCATGATTAAAATCTCAACCTCGACGGAATATTCCCCTATTTTAAATAACAGACGTAACTTTAAAAAGGCCGATTGGGAAAGTTACCGTCAAATTGTAGAAAGTGAATGCTCCAATTTAATTCTTCCTTCTGATCTCCAGGAAGCCTACAACGTATTTATAAATATAATTAATAAAGCGGCCAATTCTAGTATTCCAAATGTTAAGTTATGCAGTAACCCTAAAGCTAAATTTACCCCTAAACCGTATTGGAATCAAAGTTTATCAAAAACGATTGCTGAAAGACGACTTGCACTATCTAATTTTAGGAATAATCCAACTCCAGATAATTTAGAAAAATTGAACATTAAAACAGGCCAAGCGCAAAGATTATTGAGAAATGCAAAAAGTAAAAACTGGTGGGAATTTTGTTCATCCTTGAATGAAGTCTCTTCTGCGTCGGAGGTATGGCAACGTATGAGATGGCTTAAAGGACAAAAAACGCCTAAGTATTATGTTGAAAAATCATTAGCAGAAACATTATTGTGTAACCTTACGCCTGATTACGTATCCCAAAGACAACCATCTTTTAGTTCTCGTAATACTAAACTAGAAATTATAATTTCGTTGGAAGAACTACAAAACTGTTTAAAGTCTAAAGATACTGCTCCCGGGTTTGACGACGTTTCATATTCAATGCTGTTTAATTTACCGGATGGTGGAAAAAATATCTTGTTACAACTATATAATCTCTTTTTAACCCATGGCTTTGTACCTTATCAGTGGCGAAATATTCGCATAGTACCTATTCCTAAGCCTGGCCGGGAATGTAATACTGTTTCATCACTTAGACCTATTTCGCTTATGTCGTGTCTATGCAAAACATTTCATTTGATTATGAAAAATAGAATAGAATGGTTTTTAGAAAAAAATATTTTATTTTCTGAGCAAACTAGTGGTTTTAGAAAAAATCGTTCCTGTTTAAATAATTTAACTAATTTGGTTGCAAGTATTCAAATCGGATTTTCCAAGAACGATATTACTGTGGCTTGCTTCTTAGATCTAGAAAATGCGTACAATAATGTAGACATTTTATATCTTTTATACACATTAGACAGTTTAGGAATAGGTGCTACCTTATGTAACTACTTGTGGACCTTTTTACAACAGCGTTTTCTTATAATAGAGGGACAAGATTATAAACTTAAAAGAAGCACAAGTCGAGGATTGCCTCAAGGAGACCCATTATCGCCTTTGATGTTCAATGCAGTTACCATTGAAATATGTAAAAGTATTAATTCACTTGCAAATATCAACATGTCACAATATGCAGACGACTTTGTATTATTCAGTTCTTCAAACAACTTATTGGACATTCAAGATAAAATTCAAAATGCCTTAATAATTTTATATGAAATGTTTAGTAAAATTAATTTAGATTTATCACCCTCTAAAAGTAAAGTATGCATATTCTCTAGGGGATTCAGGAGACATAATTTTAGTCTTAAAATTAATGATATTTCGTTAGAAGTCGTGAACGATGTAAAGTATCTAGGAATGTGGCTGGATCGGTCCTTAAAATGGAATAAACACGTAAAAGAGCTGGGAGAAAAAGTATTAAAATTCGTTAATGTTTTTAAAGTTTTATCAGGATCGGGCTGGGGTGTTCATCCTAAGCACTTACGTCGTTTGTACATATCTTGCGTGCGAAGTAGGTTAGATTACGGAGCCTTTTTATACGATAATTGTTGTAAAACAAATTTAAATAAATTAGATATAATACAGAATCAAGTCATGAGAATCATAGGAGGATTTATTAGGAGTACACCTATCCACGTAATGGAGAGCGAACTTTGTTTATGCCCATTATATTTGAGACGGCGGTATTTGGCTGGGAAATTTTGGTTTAAGAATAAATCGGTTTCAAATAATTCATCTATATCATTAGTATCACAATTGGCTGACCTGAATTCAAATCTATATTGGAATAATAAGAAAAAACCCTTACTTACATTAATTCATCACACCTACAAATCTCTTCCTGTTCATTGTTCTGCTCCAATAGGTATGTTTTGTTTAAATCAGTGGGTTATAAGTATCAATATTAAAAAATCATTAATATTAGACATAGATGGAATTACTGGTTGTAAACGTAGTTACCATTCAATTACCTTGAAAAATAGATGTATAGAATATTTAAATAAAAAATATGATACATTTTATAAAATATTTACAGATGGTTCAAAGGATGACCACGGTATTGGAGCAGCACTTTTTGATTCAAATTTGAATATTTCTGTAAAATTTAAAATCACAGTAGATATTTCTATCATGGAAGCTGAGTTAGTAGCCATTTACGAGGCATTGTCATATACAGAGTCGATTAATTTCAATAAGATTGTAATAATAACAGACTCGAAGAGTTCGCTGCAACACCTGGCTCGGTGCACCTCGGCTTTCCGAGGTCTGCCTGTAGCCTACGCGATAATGAAATTGATGCTAAAGCTACAATCCGATTCCAGAATAGTATTTCTTCAATGGATACCATCGCATATTGGCATACAGGGCAATGAAAATGTTGACATATTAGCGAAACAGGCCATTTCTGACGGTGTCGAGTTGCAAATTATCCCTTCATATCAAAATTACATACCCTTATTGAAATTAAATTGTTACAATATTTGGAAAGAATATTTTGATAGAAGGTCTCAAGAGAAAGGCATATGGTACCGCACAATCCAGCCACATCCTTTAAGATACTCTTGGATAGATAAATTAACCTTAAATAGAAGTGAGACAGTTATAGCCTTGCGACTGCGATCTGGACACATTCCATGTAACAAATTTTTATATATGATGCGGAAAAATACGTCACCAATCTGCCCTACTTGTAATGTTGTCGATGACCTTTATCATATTTTGATGGAATGTGTACAGAACAGCAGCAAGCGGCAGAATGTTGATTTAAATTTGGGTTTAATTGGATTCTGCAACAGCATGCTGGTAGATCCGGCATCTGATGATGCCAAAAAATTATATAGCCTAGTCAGACGTTAATTAACTCTTAAGTAAGTTTTGTTTTATGTTTGTTAATATTGTGGATATGTATGTAACCAGGGCGTCTTAATCGCATCAGCGATAAAGCCCTTTTTCTATGAATAAAAAAAAAAAAAAAATAATATGTTCATGAATTTTGGGACATACATTTCTATAAAACAATACTATTTGGTCATACCTGATTATAGTAATTGGGATCAGCACCTTGTGCCAACAACCTCATGGCGGTATCTAGGGAGGAGCTCCTCACAGCGCTGTGCAGCTGTCGGCCCAGTTCACTTGGGGGCTCATCCCTCCGAGCTCGGAGGACATAAGCCAAGCGCAGGTGCTTAGCCAGGATGAATTCTGACTTTATTGGGCTAAAAATAGACAATTTAAGTGTCAAGTAATGACAATAATGTCATTCTTTGCTCTTTCATTTAAGATATTTTTTTATTATTACTGTACAACAAATACTCCATACACTAATGGACTCATTGCTAGTTTTAATCATGCGAATGATACTTGTAATAAAAAAAGTCATGTGTTGATATTTTAGGGGGCTTATTGGAAAATATTATTTTCGTTACCAATTAGTATAAGAATGAATATTAAATTATTGAATATTATTTTTTTTCTCCCCATCTCCTCATAAATTTGTTATAACAATTCAATAATTTTCTTGAAGTGTTCCTGTATTAAACATTTATAATAAAAGTATTTTATACTTTAGGACAAGACAGTCAAGGCCACCAAAAAGTGTTTATATTTGTAAATTATTTGAATTCTCTTACTGAAGTGGGTCTTTTGGTTGCGGTTTCTTCCTCAAGTGCTTGGGTGCTGAGGTGTCCAGTAACGAATGTTCCCAAATGCTATTCACATTTTGTGCTGTGAGAGCCTGCACCATCTGCACCGGACATACACCATTATTTACATGATTATGTGCTATTTGCCAGAGTAAACTGATCTCTATATACTTACCGCCAAAAGCGAGGGTGGCCAAGAGCCTTGGCGCAAAGACTTCACGTGAGATATATGTCGCCCCATACTTCTGTGAACGCTACAGCACTCGGCGCATAACAAAAGCCCGCGGTTTATCGACGCCCACGACGGATCTAGACCAACAAAACAACATCACGGTCATTGACTAATTAACACCAGCACAATTAAGAGCAATAAAAAGAGCTATAACATCATCTGACCCGATGCCCCGCAATCCGAACAAACATCCACCGACGACCGATGCTTGGACCGCGATATCATCATCTTCATGTAATTTATCGAAGACTATACTCTAAAAACAATTACAGCTGCACCACGACATTAATACTAAACTAGTTTTATGGGCATAACTAGCTTCGATACAAAAATAAAACATTTTATGAACTGTCAGTCAGTCAATCAACTTTTTTTACAATATAACTCGAAGGTAAAGAAGAGTACAAATATTGTTCCAATTCATAAAACTACTATTACTGTCAACAGATTAAAACTAAGACACACATGTTTAGTAATGTTTAGTAATTTATTCCTATTTATTTTGATTACTAATAAAATTAAAATATAAATTTATTGTATTTTTTTTATTTAAAAGAAATATTTATATCAATTCCATACAACTGTACATTAAAATTTAACCAGACTTAGTTGTATTTGTCGTCACTAACCATTTGTAGACAGTATATTCGTATGCCCTACCTTGACATGTAATGTTTGTGTATGATAATTTGGGGAAACTAATTATTTGAACAAATATAGTTATAATGCTGTTATGCCAATAAAAAACGTCGTGTCTGGTTACACTTTTATGAGTATATCTGTAGTACAGATATTATAAATAATCCGCATTAATTGTTTATTTATAGTCTGTACAAAACGAACGTACACGTCACAGCAATCTATCAAATTTTCAATTTGGTTCGGCTTTTTTTCGATAACGGGAGTAGAATTGTGGTTACTTGGATAATAAAATAAAAATCATGAAAATCCTATTGTTTTTAGGAACATTAGGATGCTTTTCATTAGCATCGGCTGACCAGGAAACATTAGTATTAGTGGATAATCTTAATATAAGGGAAACTCATTCACAATTCTTTAAATCTTTGCAAGGTAAGATCTTGATGACTGCGTGTCCAAGTGCCGGTTACTTTTGTACTCGTTTTGTTCCAATAATAAATGTTTTATATCCCTGCATTTTCAATCTATGAGCAATATAAATAAGAATGCACCCTATAAGCTCGAATTATTGTAAATATATCATAATATTTTGTAGAGCGTGGCTACTCTCTGACATTCAAACTAGCAGACGATGCCAATCTAGTGTTGTCCAAGTACGGCGAGTATTTGTTCAAGAATTTAATTGTGTTCGCACCGTCGGTGGTGGAGTTCGGCGGGCAGATAGACACAGAAGCGATCACCAAGTTCATTGACGATGGAGGCAATGTCCTCATGGCCGGCAATGCGGCTGCTGGCGATGTTTACAGGGAAATCGCTTCAGAATGTGGTTTTGAGGTAATAATATAGACCTATAAGGTTAAGATTACATTGCTAAGAGTATTCTGCACAACTTATTACATCTGTAAGCTATGGTTCAGGGACTATCAAAAATTGGACCTACTTATTCAAAAGAGAATCAACCCACACAATGATAGATTTGAGAAAAAGCCATTTTTGTCAAAACTTTGTATACTATAATATTTTAGGTTATTGTGAATAAAATCTGTTTACAGTATTGCACTAAATAATTTGTTCTATGTATACAAATATAATATTGTTGAAAATCATCAACATTTTTAAAGATTTTAGCATGCGTGTGGATTGGTTCCTGTTTGCATAAGTAGGTCCAATTGATAATGCACTAAGGGTTCAATATAACAATGCGTTTAGCAAGCTGATGCAATTGCCTCGTTTTGTAGTACATTAAGGATATTGGAGAGGGCTCTAGTCACTATGTGCGCAAAAGTTCTGTGGGTCATTCGTTTGCTGACTGGAGGGCAGTACCAACAGCATCCTCAACATGATTGCATATAGACTAGACTGTAATGTGAATAATTTCTTTTGCAAACAGTATGTACATAATTAAACTTATTTCCTATCACCCTCATTTCAGATGGATGAAGAATCGGCAGCAGTTATTGATCACTTCAATTATGATAATCTGGATGATGGTGACCACACCAGAATTGTAGTGCCCGCTAAGAACCTGATTGATGCTCCGACTATTGTGGGCTCTCCTAATACCAAGCCTCTCCTGTTTGAAGGCACGGGACTCATTCTGGACAAAGACAACACTCTAGTGTTACCAATTCTCACAGCTGATAGCACTGCATACAGCTACAATCCTAAGAGTCAGGTGTGTTTAAATTAACTTGAATTTTACAATGATTTTTAGTTTAAGTAAAAAATCTAAATTGTACAATAATAAAAATTTTAGACAGCTAATAGCTAGCTACTATTAGTGTTAACTCTTTCAATCCAAGATGTAATACTTCATGTATAATGTAACTGTTCTGTTCTTATTCATCAAATTAATATTCTAGTACATGTAAATTGTGTCTCAGTTTATTTAAAGAAGTTACACACACACACACACACACACAAAAAATACACTTCTTACTAAAAGTAAAAAAAGTATAGAAATGTATAACTATTTTGGATACACATTGTTTAAAGATCCTATTTTATAAAAGGCAAAACAAACATTTTTAGTTGACAATTTATTGCTATAAACTAGCATGTTGTATTGAAAATAATATTAAAAGTAACTATATTCAGTAGATTTTGCATTTGTAATACAGGTGAAGGAATACCCACATGCAGTGGGTCGCAAGACGGTCCTGATAGCTGCTCTGCAAGCCAGGAATAATGCTCGCATCATCTTCAGTGGCTCATTGTTCTTCTTCTCCGATGAAGCATTTAATTCTCCAGTTGCAAAAGTACATGTAAGTTGACAGTTCATAATGGTAATATAGCAATACAGGCTTTATTGTTTATTTTGAGGGTGATATATATGTTTAAGATTTTTTTTAAAGATTTCTATATGTTTCCATGTATTGTTAATAAACATAGGGTTGCATAAGTATCTGACCGTATATGCAGTTCCATGCAATTTTAAATTGATATGCCATAAAATTTAGAGGATTGACAATAGTAGGCATAAATTATTCTGTTTTGGTGCTGTGCAAATAACTGCATATACAAAAAATATCAATCAAAGTGAAGATTACACTAATACAAGATTACCACTGTTCCACAGAGTTCCATTACTGACCAATTGTTTAAAAAGTATTTTAACAATATTCTTGTGTTATTTCCAGGGAGATAAGCTAAAATCGGATGTGTCTGGCAACAAGGCATTAGCAGTGCACCTGAGCCAGTGGGCGTTCGGGGAGCGCGGGCGGCTGCGCGTGCGCCGCGTGCAGCACCACCGCGAGGGCGAGACCGAGCCTTCCAATACATACACTATCACTGACACTGTTGTAAGTATTAACAGATGCTATTTGTTACTACTACTAATAAAAGGCCTTGTTAAATTGCACTACCTCAAACTTAACCTTTTATGAATCCCACTCTTGTCAGCTTGGGTTAATGTGACCACCTGACTAGAGGTCTGACTACAGATGATATCTTGTGCAGAAGTAGTTAACTATTGGAAACAAGCTAGAAAAATTGAGAGCATAAATGCAGTCTTCTTTACAAGATCATCAAGTTTGTTATGAATTGGCTGCTAATTGTTCACAAGTGTGAATATGTTTGTTGCAACAATGTAAACAAGCGACAGCTGAACCATTAAGCCATTAGTTTATAAAATAATTTACTACTAATAACACATTTTATTACAGCTCAAAACAGACTTTACGATCCACTAATCTCACCATTTTTCCATTATCGGAAGCGCACAAAAAACTCCACCTGTCTGCCTGACAGTTATGGATGAGACGTGTATTTATTAGTGATGTGTCTAACTCTACACATTATATATTTTTATTTTGATACCAGGTTTACCGTATCGAGATTGAGGAGTTGAAGAATGGCAAATGGCAGCCATTTGACGCTAATGACGTGCAGCTCGAATTTGTGCGCATCGATCCTTTCATACGCACTACTCTGCAGAGGCGACCCAATGGCGTGTATGAAGCTGTATTCAAGGTGCCCGACGTGTGGGGCGTCTACCAGTTCAAAGTCGATTATGATAGGGTTGGGTATACAAGGCTATATCATTCTACACAGGTAATTTTATTATAAAGCTATTTAATGTATATTCTACATAAAGGTTTATGAAGAAATATTACCTTCCCTTCATCCTTAAGTTTGTTTAATCTACCCTATAGAGTGGTTGTGCTCCTTGCCTTGCCTAGCTGTAATACACAATTAAAACTGTTTGTTATTTAATTCATAGTTATTAAGTCATAATAATTATATGTATTATTTAAAAAAACAGCAGGGCTCTGAAATATATTAAAATTATAAATTACAACATTTTACAGGTATCAGTGCGTCCTCTCCAACATACGCAATACGAGCGCTTCATCCCTAGCGCGTACCCGTATTATGTGAGCGCCTTCTCGATGATGATTGGTGTGTTCCTCTTCTCCTTCGTTTTCCTCTACTACAAGGAAGATACGCCTAAAACTAAGGCTGAATAATTGGTTATCTCGTGTTTAGAATAAAAACACAGTAGTTGTAATTTCGTGTTATTAGAATGCCTGTTTGATTTGTTCATCCGGGAATTATGTGAGGTATATGTGGAGATTTCTATGAATTATGCTGAAAATAAATTTATTTAAAAAAATGTTTTTTTTTTTTTTTATTTGATTATCTTGAACCCAAAAATATATATATTATAAATATAAATTTTAAATATATATTGTAAATATTGTGCTTCCCTTTGATGTTCTAAAACATTTTTCACCAGAAAAGCAACGGTAACATTTCAATAAATTGTTAATTTTTCTCAAAAATTAGGATTAATCTGGATATTGTGGTAGTTGGTTGGTTTGAAACTACAACATAATATGTTTCTTGAACGCACCATTTCAAATATATATATTACGATTATTAATTTCACTTTAATAGTGCGCAATAATTTCAAACTTATTCCTATACAATAATATTTGAATTCTCTTTTATTAAATTTTAATTTGAAAATAAATTGTGATAAAATAATATTTATGTTGTGAACGCATCTTAAATCTTAACTGACAAACTCATCTCGAACGCAACGGTTTTGAATGGCAGAAAAAAATGGCATGCATGTCATTTGGGGCCTTGATATTTTAGAAAAAATATTTTAATTTACACGTTTTATACAACGGAAATTATCGAATAAATGTTTTTTATATGAAATAGTGCCAAACAAGTGCTCAAGTTTAATATTAAGTTTGAAATAGTGGTACTATTTAATGTGATTCGTGTAGGCAGTGCTTTGGTGTCTCAGTATCTCTCAAATTTTGCTAATTTCGAATGTTTCACGGACATTTCGATCGCAACTAGTGAGAAAGTGTATCGGTGACAAAAATTGTGACAAAAATCGAGGCGGTGGCCGTCGTAGTGATGTGTTTACATCTGTAAACTGTCCCCGTGAGTATGATGTCATTGTAGTGACTGCCATTAAAAATATGTTGGCTTTGTGCCCACCCAGCCTCTGTTTTCCTGCTAGTATTATAATTCTAACACGGTTTTGTGAAAACATCCACGCGGAAAGGTGCAGCGAACCCTCTAGGTTATAGGTGATTTGTTCCAAATAAATATGCTAATGAGGCTTACATTCTGATCTCGGTGAGCCGTAAGACACGAGCACTGTGTTATTATGCGCCTAGTGTCCAAGTTTCTATCCTGAGTGTTGTTGTTGTGTTGTACTAGTGAATGCAGTGTGCTTATCTTGACCTCAAACTTTCAAGTTTGCCGCTAACCAATACACTGGTCATGTGTAAAATTTGTATGTTTCAACACAAGTATTTTACATTATACACCTATTTACACCCGTTAAATTGGTAAAGTAAAGTTTTAGACTTGTTGGCTAGCCTATTGGCCCATATTTAAAAATAGATGGCAAATTGAAGTATACTAAATCTATATTTTATAGCAGAACTGTTGCATCAATTATTGTTTATGTCAATTTTGTGTTTTTTTTTTACTTAGGTTAGTTTTCTCGTGTAAGTCCAAAGCATAAATTAAGATTTAAAAATTGTTGATATTGGGAGATTGTTACTGGTACTTACCCCATATTTGGTTGTTGGTTACAATATTTTTTAAAAAAGGAATACTTAATTAACATAATGATTTTTGTGTAGATTGTAATATTATAAACCTCGTTTACTTTTACCCATGTTGTAGCATGTTCTATATTTAAATAGCAAGTATAAAATATGAATCAGGCTAGTGTGCCAACTCGATCCTGTGGTAAACATGTAAAATTAAATTGATTGAGGAAATTACATTACTGTATCTACCAAAAACAAAATGGGAACATGTGGCTAGCATATCATATACTTATAATTAATAGGGATATGTCTCAATGTAGCATTATCAAAATTGCCTGCCTGCTCTTGTATATGGGTTTCTTCTGACCATGAGTAGGGCTAAATAGGTCACTAGGTATGCATGATAGGAGGTGTTACACTTTGGCATCAAGGATACTTAACAATTGGGCAGACAAGGAGATCTTTGCTATAAGGTTTTCGTTAGTGATAAAGTCAGAATCATGAAACAAGAACACTAAATTCTACTACTTTTTTGTTAATAAATTCAACAATTCAGTATCAAACAGTTCAGTATCTTTTTTGCTTAAAATTTATTTTTATTTTATTTCTTATAGTATTACTCAATATAGACTACTTTAAACCAACTCGCACCTGTCCAGTGTGGTGCACTATGGCCTAAACCCTCTCAATTTGAGAAGAGATCCATTCCCAGCAGTGGGAGAGTAATGGGTTGATAATAAGTCTAATTTAGGCCACCAGGTGAACTACATAAACATAATTATGCTTAAATACTCTATTAATCTATTTATTTTATACGCTAAACACTAACAAACTGTTACATAGAAATATTAAATAATCTCGCAAGACAGGTAATTGAGAGTATTCTGTGACCGGCTGAAGCTATCCTATGAAATAACGGAGATGATGTTTGCGATGAACTTTTTGTACTAATATAAAGTGAACGCTACACGTGCCTGACCTTTAAAACACAAGCACTAAAGGTTTGTGCTTACATTGGCTGATAACCTTGTTACATGTGAAGCACTGATAGGGAATGAGGTAAACAAACATGATAGATAAGCTAATTTAAATTAAATTAGCTTTTAAAAATACATTACTGACTTTTTAGTTAGAAGCAGATATTGAAAATATGTAGGTCAGAAACATTTATTTAAATATAGTAACAAAGTATTTGGATGCATGCCTCTTCGTACACCTGGTTAGTTACTAACCTGCACTCTTTATTATTGATTATGGCTTTGTGGGGCAGGAGCGCTTGCTTAATATAAGTTTTAGGAGATGGTTTAGCTGGCACCCCACCCTGTACAGCCATTACTGTTGTACTATATTTATCTACGAACTGTATATAGAGTAAATTTGTGAATATACAATATCTTAGGATCCACTATCTCATTCTGAGTGGAGAACTGTACCTGGTAGTGGATATTGATAAATGTAAGTTTGTCAAAAAGGAATGAAATGTACTTACTTTGTATAGGACTATGGAGGTACTTACAAATTATCAGATACAATATTTTTTCTTATCCTAGTACTAGAGTGGAAAATGGTCTCACTCCAATTATTTTTTCAATAATGCTGTTTGTCATACTATGTTAATTGTAAACTAATTTACTACAGACGATTTTAATCTAATATACATATACCCAACTTTATGTAAATAGTCTTGTTTGATAACAATCACTCTCACAACACACTTTATCTCTAGTATTTATTTGATTAAACATTAAATACATGTGCATGCAGTAGTATATGGGTAGAACCATGTGAGGAAGTAAGTCTTAAATTGAAGTATAATTTGTTACAGAGTGTGCAGCGACAGAGAAGATGGATCCGTCGCGGCGGCAGCGCACCCAGACCAAGGCCACCGCGGAGGAGCAGGCTCTCGACCAGATTGCTAGAGAGGTATGTATACTACTCAGCTCATAGTTTTTCTAAAACTCAGTATGACTACAGCTCCCAATTTTAATAAGTTTAGCAAAACAACATTTGTTGGAGTGAACCGCAGACAGACATTGTTATTTCCCATAATATTGATGATACTATGTAATAACAAAAATATACTAATCGTCACTGGAAAACCAACAAGACAAGTTAGTGTTTTTGCCTTTCCAGTGATGATACAAATATATTTGGTAAAGTTTTTTAAAGTGGTTCAAGTGCAGTGTTGTGAAATTCTCATTGTTAGAACCTATGTTTAGTGTCTTGTGCTTCCTCATGTGTT
>DWRA01001564.1:0-16580 GCA_018250295.1 Spathilepia clonius
GTCGCGCCGCGCTACCGGTCGCCCGAGTCCGCTTATCTATTGTCACTCCTTACCCACATTCCTTATCTCGTGTAACACGTCTTTAAATTTATGTACTTTAGGAACTTATCAACAGCGTATAGATACGTCAGATTTGTGATAACAGATTGTTTTAGATATGAGTAGCGCTGTTGTTGCGCACATGCGGCTGGCGCTCGGCGCCCAGTCGTCACCTCTTGATCATCGTCCATTCTAATAAAAAGAAGGCTATTTAGTAAGGAACTTTTGCTCTTGCAACGCACTCAACTCGATGCGGCCGTTAATATACTTTAATACTTATTACCTCTCATTATTAAATAGCTATCTTCTCTATATATACATACTTGAATATACGAAAGACTAAAATAATCGAATGGAACTGAAGTCTTGAATTGATCCAAAGTTCCGAGTGCGCTCCTGGTACAAACGTACATGTAAAGGCACGACAATATTCCCGGCGATACGAACAACATTCCCCGATCATATTTTAATACATTACAACGCGACGCAGCTGTCCACTTTCTCTGTAACGAAATAAATGCGAACATTACTAAAATAACAAAAACGCGGCAAACATCTTTATTATTTAAACTAGGTGAAGGAGGCCAATATATCTGCAAGACGGAGCGTGGCCGGCTCTCCTGTGTCGTAAATTAACCACTGGCGCGGCGGTGACCGTCCACGGCTGTGACTGTGTACTGAAAAAACTTTAATTTATTCAGGTATTCCTTAGAAAAGGTATTTTTCTTAAGATTTCTCAATGTATAAAATATCTATCTTAGATTTGTTAAACCTGCACGTATGAAATTTACAATAGATAGTTCCGCGGGGCTCAAAGAGAAGCAGTGTCGTGACTGTAAGTGCAAGCGCTGAGCGGACGCGGATAGTGCCAGTAAGTGGCTCGCTGCACTGGATCCCTGCGTACGCAAGTGTTCGGTATACCGAAGGTACCGGGTAACACAAACATGGCGAAGAACGTCCCTACCATGACACACAGATGGTTTTTGAGTCGCTTATTTCAATCTGCCTGCTTCACGGGAAAAGATTTTCAAATGTACACTTGAGTTCCTCCACGATGTATGTAATTCAAAGTAATTTAAGCAGTCACGACAGAAGATTTTAATTATTGTCTGTTTTGGTTTACGTGATTACTGGCTTAAGTTTAATTGAATGATTTTAAATATTATCTTTGAAGCATGAGGACCTACGGCGTGCTTAAGAAAAATTTGACGCGGCGATGACTCCGATACATCGAGTAGTAAATAATTATAAATATCTTACTTAATAAATATATTTCGTGACAAAATAATCTAATTTTTATTATTAAATTGTTAAATTTAATTACTTTTAAAGAACTTTTACTACTACACGAATATAAAATATGAGTTCTTTTTTCATTCGTTTAATTTTGACTACACACCACCGCCACAACTATTTCTGTCTAATAACAAAGGTCCAACACCTTTGTTATTATTTGAAGGTCCAGAACCTATGTTATTATTTGAAGGGTGTGGTAAGGGATACTTACTTATCCGAGGTATTCCAACTTAGTCCTCAGGGGCAACAACGCACCTGTGCTTGACCACAGATAGGATTCTAGTCCTATCTGAGGTGGATTACAAATGTCTATGGGCGACAGTTGCCACCAACAGTTGAACTGCTTGCTCGTTTGCTACTCCATCATATGAAAAAACCTAACCCTTATTTTCATCCATTCCCCAAGACCAAATAAAAGTTTCCTCACGATCAAAATAGAAGTGAGTGAGTGAATGTTGATAAATAGCGAAGGCTGGCTCGCCGCTAGCTGTCTTCGTTGTTACATCAAATACACAATCACAATCAGAATGAGTAGCCACCCCGACATCTCTAACAGAGAGCACCCACGGTGCCGTTGCATGGTGCTCTTTTGACGTCTTCTAAGCCTCTCCACATATTTCAACTCTCTCCAACAGGCATGATAATTTATAACTAGACATGTTGTTGTCTCCTTACAAAAGACAAATACTAAACGATCATAGGGCCCACTCCCTATCACTCGTGATCTCGAGGGTCCATAAAGGGCGACTACTAGGCGAACGGATTAAAGCGGGAATTACCACTGTCTCTACGTCTACGTATCCGAGCGCAACCGGCTCCCTCTCGTCCTCGCTCGTTTAGGGTTCCGTAGCCAAATGGCAAAAATCAGAACCCTTATAAATTCGTCATGTCTGTCTGTCCATGTCACAGTAACTTTATTCGGTAACTATTAAGACTACAGAGTTTAAACTTGTAAGGTATGTGTATTCTGTAAACCGCTTTCCGAATTATGTACAAAATACAAAATATATTAAATTTAGGGGCGGCTCTCCATACATAGAACAGAAACTCAAAAAAAATACTATCTCACCTTCATGTGTGGGGTGTCTATAGAAATGTCTTCAAAAATGACGTTGTGGTTTCTAAAACCATATTTTCTCAGTCTTTTGTTTGAGAGACAAGCCCTTTCAAAGCGGTAAAATGTGTCCCCCCCTAGTCACTTTTAAACTAAGGGAGTAAAAAATCTGGATAAAACATGTTGTAGATGTCAAGGAAAACTTTCAACGAAAATTGGTTCGAACAAGATATGATTAACAGTTTTTGAGATATGGCACTTTTTCAGAAACCGAATAACATAACTTTGTAATTCATACAAACACTATGAAAAACAAACTTATTTTGGTAGTTGAAAAACTGTTCAACTTTATTATTTATTTAATGATAATGCTGCCGATCCCTTTGCCTGCGACTCCGACTCGCACTTGGCCGGTTTTTTAAACACTGCGGTTCAACAAAGAGAGATCACCGCCTTCCGCCTTAATTTCTCATTCTCGAGCTGGTTAACAAAACCGATGCAGCGTACTTTAAGTTTTTTTTGTGCAAATTCCCGGTCCACACCACAATGGAATCGTCGTGTGTAGTATTGCGTCGCGTCAGATCCAACACAGATATTCCCTGTGATGCCCTGGTACGAGCAGGACGTATCAAAGCTACAAACAATACTAAAAATATCTTATATATGAAAAATTATTCTTACAAACACATTATATTACAATTACATCCCGTTACATTTCAGGGCTACATAATAAATTATGCAACATTCAATATTAATATTAATATTCAATTTATGCTAATTAGTATTTTTAAATACAAATATAGTAGTATCAAATTACACAAATAAAGTGATATAAATTATAAAGTGGATGCTGTCCTTTATATATAATACTATACTTAATGTGTATTATTTTAAAATCAGCGATATCATTAATTTACGTTAGTAAGACACTCGCTAGTCTCGGAGAGCGGGCAACTCTGCTGGAATAGACGTGAATTAGCGAAGTTAAAGTTGTAGTAACACTTCAAACTTGCCTGTTGGTGGAGAGCTTACGGCTTAAATAAATCTGTTTATAATAGCTTCCGTTCAATCTCATCTACTGGCATTGCTGTTAAAATTAAATCCAATGAAATGTGAATCGTTGCGACCAGAACGAATTTAACAGAACGAGCAATAGAAAACAAGAGAGTCGAGTAATTGAAGAGTCATCGTACTGCGACGGGGTGACGTCTCGATAGATTTTTGAGATTTGATCAAATCTGGAGCGATCGAACAAATCGGAAGGGACGTCAACTTACATGGGAATATAATTTGGGTATGAATGTGTGATAATGTGTCGGCTCTTGTCGTCAACCCATTACAGGCCACGAGTCTCCTTAGACTGAGATGAGTTTAGGTCATACTCCACCGCACTGGCATATTACGAATCGGTAACTTCACACGCCTTTGAGAACTTATTCGTCGTAAGCACCCGTAAGGTGTGGGATGAGCTCAAAGCTGTACAGGGGCGATGCGCTCACTCCGGTTGTGTTCCTACGGAAATCCTGAAGTAATCTACGTAGCGCTGAGAACGTCCACCGAGGAGATTGTAGTGGGAAAAATATTGGAATATTTCATTACGTTATGTGGGCATAACGCGGTTAATCATAAGTTTTCTCTATAAAGAAAAAAATGTTTCCTCAGGATGTTTTCCTTCATCATCTCCAATGCGCACAAAACTTTTGAAATGTGGACTTCGGATCTTCCGATTGAGAGATTTACTATAATATCATTGGGTGTTGCGACTTAGAAAATGTATTTCACGGCATTGTCGTTGCCACTTGCGAACGTGTGGTCTTTTAATAGAATGTTGGTTTTATAAATATTTTTTTTGGCTAATACATAAATGCTAGTACTATCGATCAGATCAAAAATTTCGAGTAGGTATATAGATGTTGCAAACACGGGGAGAGAAGCTGAAGACGTGGCGGAGAATAAATTACGAGTATAATTTTATTGTTAGAATATTCAGAGTACAAATTGATTATCCGTAGAATCCTGGAATATTTATCGGGGTTCTTTTTTGCTCATTGAAGTAAGTTAACTTCGAAATGGCATATTTGTTTTCAAATTAAACAATAATAATCAACAGTGGGCGAAAATCTACTCCCAAGAAAATAGTGCGGTTATTTATAAATGGTAGCGGCCCATTCATAGGCGCTCCGTCGAATTTATCTATAGGTAGGCCGTGTGGCGAGCAGCACTCGTGTCGCCGCCAGAAATAAATAAACTCGTAGTCGACCGCCTCGCCTGCTGCTCGCCGACCCCCGACCCCCAAGGCTCGACCTGCGATCAACTTATTCATAAATTCACATGCAACTGAATTAGCATTACAGAAATCGTCTGGCTATTGAGGGAACTTCCTTGGCCACACTCTATGTCATTTCATCGATGACTTTTGTAGTTTTTCTTATAAAGTTATTCTCTATGAAAGTTAACTTTCCCCAGAAGAGAATAAATTCGTGCAGCGTTCACCTACATTCGGATAATTGGAATGGTAATTGGCATGATGTAAAAGCGCCGGCGAGCGATGTCATCGTTCATCGCGCGTCATCAATCTCACGTAGGCCGTGTGTAGCGCCATTCAATTTATTTTTTGTTATGAGCGCTCATCTACCGAGTGCGAGCATCGTTACAGCAGTGTGTTCATTAAAACATAGTCACGCTCAAGGCCGTGTCGCACCGCTAGCTGAACGCCACCACGACGCGCGCTCAAGAGGAAAAGTTCCGTCCGAATTGCGCACGGTTACTCACTTTTGTTATTGTCGCTCTACTGTCGATTATGTGAAATTATGTCATAGTCGAGGCGATGAAGCAAGTTGTAAACAACGTGGATGGTAGCGCCATCTATTAGTCGTTATGTGAAAACCGTGATCGGCCTTCAGGCGTGCTCGTCACGTGCGAGGGCTCGTGCTGCCTTACCGACAGCGCCGCCGCCGGCCAATCGCAGGGCATCCTGCTGCACCGACCTCGCACTTCGCGCCAATCGCAACGTACTATGTTGCGGTCATAGTACGCACATGTGACCGCGCTCTATTTTACTTTTGACATAAAATAAAGTTTCTAATATCGTGCAATTAACTTATTTTTACTTTTTAACTGTGTTATGCATATATTACTTTTTTTTGTTTGTGATTTTACTACTTATCTACGATTATGAATCGGAACGGTAAGTCCATGTGTGAAGGTATTTTCCTTTAGCCATATTTAATTATCTCGATTGCAGCGACACGATCCTTTGTGGCAGAATATGTAACTACTTATTGACGTCAGTAGGTAAACTTAACCGTGCTCTCTCATGCTAGTAAAAGTTACACAGTTTTCCGGTAGATGGCGTTATTACTCGTTTATTGAGCATTCACCATATTGGCACTCTATAATACTTCGACTGGCAAAAATATTCTATCTACCTGAATATAAAGTTTAGGTATAATTTAAATAGTCTTTTTTTTTTAGAATATCTACATTCACACTAATACGACGTTGTCAATATTTTTATACGGAAACTTTAATCTTTACACTAACACCATCTCAGATTTAGTAGCTAAAATGACATACGTAAATAATACACAAATTTTTCGGTAGGTGTCGCTAGTAGGGGAGGTTGGGTGTGGTAACTATAGGGGTAGGAGCCAAGTGACTATCAAAACATGACATATTCCAGAGTGCTGCTTACAAAGAGATAATACATACATCTCGCTTTACACTAACATCTTGGTATGATAGGCAGGTTTTCGTCCACGTGGCCGATGTATTGCTACGATATAGCTGAACGTCTGGTTGTATAATTTCTCTACGCGGAAGAAAGCTTGTGAAGTTGGATTGTCTCACTGATCATAAGTTATTTTTATTCGTGTAAGAAAGGATATTCATTCCTCTCTACAATACCTGACCGTCTGGCCGCCTGTCCGTTTGTCACAGAGCGTTGTCTTTTGAACCATACTAGACATACATTTGCGAATTTGGTAGTATGTATTGCTATGGACGCCAAAAAACAAGTTGAAATTGAAGAGTGGAGGGTCATGTATGGACAAGAAGCGGGTATATTTCGATTTATCTATTGAACCTTTATAATTAGTCTCATAACATGATAACAAATACTAAAAATGAAACGTACATTAAAAAATACAAACAACCGAACATAGCACCTCCTCTTCTGTGTACGAGGTAACTCGCATTTGACAATTTTGTCAACATTCCTCAACTGACTACAAGATTCAAAGGTGTGAGTCGTACATTTTTGGAGGGACGAGAAAATCTCCGACTCAAAAATGTATGTGTAGCGTAATGTAACATTATGATAATATGTCGCTGACCCAGTTGGAATGGCCTTGATAACCTGTAATTCAACTGGATAGTTTTACCTTTTATTTGTAACAGGGATATAAAATGGAGAGACTGCAGTACCTATCCAACTCGTAACTTGCAATTAAAACTGCAAGTTATGAAACTTAGTCTACGGTGTCTTGGTAAACCAAAGAAATAATATTTAGTCACGGTTAAAATTGACGAATACAATCTGCTATGTTGTAAATAAGATATCAAAGATCTAAATCACTTATATCATGAAAGCAGAAATGAATATCCAAGATCAAAGGTCAAATATAATATAATTTGTCTTCTAAAAAAATAAAGTATCATTTTACTTTCTTTCGAAAATTATAGAAACCAGTTAGTTAAAAGCACGCACCGAGTGCCCGGACACTTATATCGCATATAAACCGAGGATGAACAGATATAAGTCCGTGTACAATCTTCTGTACACTTACAAATAAAAAATATCGGGGAAATACCATACCATTAGAGAAAAATATGATATATGATAAAATACCATATGATTATAGAATTAACTGAGAGAACGAGAACAAATATTATAATAAAGATGAATAAAAAAAAACAAAAAGAATATGGAGAATATAAGAAGTTGTGACTGATAAAGTGACCTGATGCATCTTACGTAGAGCCATTTATGGATGATCCGCTAAAAGGAGGTGAAAACGAAGAATTCATGCAAGTTGAATTTGAAGATCATTATCACTTAGAAAAACATTTTCCCAAAGCAAATATCACTTGGAAACCATGTTGGAAAAATGTATCGTACATAATTATAACATAAAATTACTTAACAGATGGCGCGGAACTGAGAACCTGTAGCTTTCTACTTCTTCAGCTTTTAGAATTGCTACATAGCAGGAATAATGATTAGTAGGAAAAAGCGTATTAGCACATTTTTTATATAATAAGCTTGTTTGTATAATATACATATTAAAATTTGGTTTTCATCTTTGTTTGTTACGTGCTTTTTATCCTTGGAATGAATGTTTATATAAGTACGCTATTTTGAATCCAATGCGCTATTCCCGATGTTTTTAAGAGCTTTACCTCTATGTTTCACGGTTTTCAACATTTTAAGTATATTGAAACTATGGAAAATAATAGAAGTAATTTGAATTATTATAAGGGATATATAAGGAATAATAGGGATGACCAGTCTATTTTCCGGGAATAGGTTCTGAAACGACCACGAACAAAATTGCGAGCTAACATGAATTTTGTAAAGATTTGGCAGTCTTTCTGCGAGCTGTGGTTGCCAAAGTGATGCAGAAGATAATGCAAATATGTTTAAGGAGTACTATAAGATAATAGGTCTTAGTCTTTCTATTGCGATTGAGAAGAAGAGCCAATGTTAACATTTACCTGTTTATGTTCTTATCTAGCAACACTCACACTTACCAGTTGACTTAAAGAAGACATCTTCTTCTTTAAGTCAACTTTAAGTCAACTGGTAAGTGTGAGTGTTGCTAGATAATAACAGAATAGGAGATACCTCGGGTACAGGTACCCGTCGCCCTTGTTTTCTCGTTACTAGCCGCTTCAAGTCGTAGCTAGATTATTGCACGGGTTCTTTGACTCTTGCTTGCAAATGTATCTAAACATTTATGCTGCTAAGTTTGAGTTGTGTTCTGGACTACTAACTTACAATGCTGTGTTTCAAACATGCATTTGGTATTATACAGATCGTAGTATACCTGTATCAAAGTTGCCTGGACCTCTCTGAGGATTTAGATCTCGTTTTGAAGGGCTTTGGAGAAATATGGTGGATAGGATAGGTATGGCGATAGACCTAATTCATTCGTTCTGGCAATGGCACGCAAATCAAACCAATTTTGTTAGGTGGGCTAACAGTGTATCTACATTGTACCGATGTAGTGTAATGGATGGTTGGATGTGTACGTGAGGGAACTCGTAGTCGGGCTCAACGGGTAGAATGCCTTTCGGGTAGTATAACAATTTGAAATATTAGGAAACTTTCCATACAGGCGATTTTAATGAACAAGTAGATAGCAAGAGGAAGTGTAGAGTGCTAGTGATTTGTAGCAACGAGGGCCAGCATGGCCCGTAGACTTTTATGATATTCAGATCAGGTCAAAATTAAACTCTTCAAACCGCGCTGTCAAGGTCTGCAGCGGCACAGTGCAATCTTTGGGATGCTTATGTCAAAATATCACTTTAAAGGATAACACTTACCAGGATTTTAATCTACCTTAAGCTTTTGTACTAAGGTTACATTTTCGATTTTGCAAGAAAAACTGATAGCTTTCATGCAATTAAAAGGAAAAATCCAGCCAAGTGCGTGTTGGACTCGCAAGCAAAGGGTTCCGGGTTCAGGGTTCCGGGTAGCATTATCATTAAATAATAAATAAAGTTGAACAGTTTTCCAACTATCAAAATAAGTTTGTTTTTCGTGGTGTCTGTATGAATTACAAAGTTATTTTATTCGGTTTTTGAAAAAGTATATCTCAAAAACTGTCAACCGTATCTTGTTTCCTTTTCCTTGATATATACAACATATGTTATATCCAGATTTTTCACTCTCTTAGTTTAAAAGATAGAGGGGGGAGGGGTACACACCCATTTTACGGCTATTTAACAATTGACTATGAGAAAAAATGGTTTTATAATCCTCAATGTCATTTTTGAAGACCTTTCGATAGACACCCCATACGTGTAGGTGAGACGAATATTTTTTTAGTTTCAGTTCTATTTATGTGGACATAAATTTAATATTTTGTTTATTTTTATACATAATTAGGAAAGCTATTTACAAAATACTGTTACTTACTAGGTTTCAACTCTGTAGTCTTAATAGTGTCCGAATAAAATAGCTATGACATACAGAAAGACAGACATGACGAATCTATAAAGGTTCTGATTTTTGCCAATTGTCTACGGAACTCTAAAAAGTCGCATCTCTGATGGGGAGGGTGAACAGAAGTCACAATAATATTCTAGTAACTGTTTGTGATGACATGTACTCGTATGCACCTGTTCGGACGTATTTTGCGCAGACGATGACTGAGACGGAGCCGCCCATGGCTCGGCGTTGTGTTCTGCACAGGGCGCCCCGCAGGTACATGATATATTAAATAATTTAAGTTTTTACATTAATGTGTGACATACTAACATACTATTTCAATTTAATTACATGAGTAGCATGATAATACTGCGAACACATTGTCGTAAGTGAGAAATTTAAATGATAAATTTAAAAGAATAAGAAGTGTTAAAGTTCCACGGTCAATGTACCAACGTAGCACAAGCCGGGCGTCGAGGAACATTTTCTCAAACAATGAATATTGTTTCAGATTTTCTGAGTCACGGGGCGAGCTTCAACAAGAAGTACGGTGAGTAGCGAGCGCGGCGCGCCGCCACTCGTACCTCCTGTACGCTGCATTCCACTATTCATCATATTTTATTTCTTACACCTATTGAATCCACTAACTATTGAATATACTATTTTTACCGACACCCCTAGTTGTCAAATTTGCCTCGCATTTATCTTATAATTTTACACTATTTTGTACATACTTTCGTTACAAAATTATGACTTCACAGCGCCAAAGTTTTTGCAAAGTTATCTTTTGTTTAAGGCTGGTTGTGTGTAGACTTAGGCCTGTAGTTATTAGGCAAGTCCACTGTTATTGCCAAGTCATAAATTGACCGACTTGGTTTAATATTAGATCTCTTTACTTTTTCGATAGAAGAATTACGTTGCGAGACTTGGGTTTTTGTACATTACGTGTTTTTTTTTTATATCTCATTTCTTTTTGTGCGTTATCTGAGGTTCCATAGGTTTCATGCGTTAAAAATTAGAAAACAGAACCCTAATGTGTTCACATGTTTGTCTATCCGTCCGTGTATCCCAGTACATTTTCTCCAGATCTAATGAGCCGATCAAGTTGAAATTAGCTATAAAAATAAATTCCTAAGATACAAACCCAAACCCGCAACGTAAATGAAATAAATGTGTAGTATTTTCTTCTTTTTCGTCTGATGCCTCTACAAATAGTGAAGGTTAGCAGTCAGTTCTGCATAAATTATTTACTGTTAATTAATTTTGTACTACTCTTCCATTTTAACTAGACTGGAATATTTGCAACATGATGATGATTGTGTTAGAACCCCTTGTTCTTCTATCATACCTAGTTGTACCTACCTACCTAATAACAACAATATTACGTGCTGTGTTACGATTTGAAGAATGTGGTACGCGAGACATACTTAACCAAGGCTTTGCAACTTAGTACCCAGGGGTTGCATTGCATCTGTAACAGACATCAGGTAGGACTTTTATTTAATCTGAGGTTGGTTACAGATGCCAATGGACGGCAACGGCCACTTACCACAGGTAGCTGTCCACCATGCTAATATGCTATTTCCGTAATGTAAAAAATAACTTCTAGTACACGTCGCGTTTAAAACTTGTAGTTCGATACTCCGTTACATACCAAATCACCCATTTATAGGCAGTAAATAGGTATAAACTTTTCATTTAAGAAACATATTTCTTCATTTCGAAATATAAATTGTGTTAGTGAGGAAAAAAAATTATGAACTACGGACTTGATTTTATAATGCATATATATTTATAGGAGTACAAAGTTGCAAATGCAGTTGGTACCTGTTACTACCTATAGCTAGGCAACAGAACTGAAATTGCAGTATGTTTAGGTTTTTCCATGCTTTATAGGCTAAACAGTAATAGTGTCCAAAATTTTAAGCTTCTGTGTAGGCTAGAAGTGCCCAAACATTTTGATGGCCGGTGAGTGTGTCAGTGACAAAATCGAGTATTTTGATTTGTAATAGTTCGTAAACTATATGTTCAAATTAAAAGAAATTAGAAAATATACCTAGCTACGTGACGCTCTCTAGGTCATTAAAAATTCAAGCTTCTAACTTAATCCATAACGAAGTTACAGGGGGGTCGAAAATGCTCTGAATGGCTTCGAGAAATGATAGTTCACGATTGCTCTCTTTTTGTTTTTTTTGCTCGACTTGGCGTGGGCACTGCTAAGCGCCCCTGATAAGTCACATCGCACGAGTATACCACTCAAGGGTACACAGATATGCATTTCATATACAATTAGTTGGTTTGGTTACATTGTAAAAGAGATTGAAGATTGGTTACAATGTAAAAGAGCATTTATTTAGAGGTGCAGAGCTTGCCTGTCAGTCCAAATAGGACATTTTGAAGATTTGCTTTATATTTAATAAAAATTTAGAAGTCTGTCGATCAATTAAGATTTTCCCAGTAGTGGGAAAATTACTTGGACCAATGCGACTACTTCAAATCAATATAATTTTTTCATTTTTGCAAAAGTAATTTACATGTATGTAATGTATTTACTAGGTAATTATGTAAAATAGCCAAGTTTTTCAAATAGTGTACATACCAGTGTAATTTTTTTTATACACTAGAAGAGTACAAAACTTGACGACAGAATTTTGAAACTGAAACTGAAGTGAAAGTTTAAACGTGAGGACTTAAAAAAGTTTTGGCCATTATTAACAAAAAAATGTAATATATCCCTCCATCAGTAGAACGTTTTTGGAGATTTTTCCAAAAACAGAGTAATAAATTTACGCAATTTGCGATTGACATAATTCGGGGACTGACGGAGGGTGGCCAATTTGTGCAGATTTACAGATATGTATACTCGAATATTGTGGTAGTTTGCACTAAAATAAACTCGATATTCTGAAAGGCCATCGTGTGAGCTAGACGAGGTCACAAAGTGATCCACGATGTACGGCACTTCCTCTATGTCTATTTGTCGTCTTGAATTATTTGTAAAACACCCATTTTAGCAAAAATACATTATGATGTTTTTACATTTAATGTTGCACACGTTTCCACTACCTGTATTTTATCCTATGTTATTATTTTGTACGAGCCATTCCGAACCCGTAAAATATGTTAAGGTTTCAACTTATTGTATTATAACAGTTCATCGTGAATGTTTGCATAGGTGTAATCGAGTTAGGGCCATCACGTGTTCCGCGTATACGAGAATACGTATAAGCATACGCGTACTTCTTTAGAATAAGGTTTCAAACTGAAAGCATTCAATTATACACATTCAAGGGTGGAATACCCATACACCCTGCCGTGCTTCTAGTAGCAGAGTTTGAAGAGTGTGCTGTGGTTTAACTATGAACGTCCTGTCACCACGATATTCAGATATATGTACAAACGATGCAAATTCAATGTCGCTCAAAATTGCAATCCACGACTCATCACCAATTGCCATTACTTCAGATTCCTTATGTCAGATTAAAAGTGGATCAACTCCACGTGGGTAAACACCATCTGATTGCTGAACATAAACAAAAACAAAAAAAAAATCAATGTATTATAAGCTATTGTATAAAACTTTGCATTAAGTAAAAAACCGGCCAAGTGCGAGTCGGACTCGCATCATTAAATAGCAGCAGACAAAACAAAGTATATTTATTGAAGCATAAAATATTTGTTTGCAAAATTTACCATTCCCCACATAATTGTAAAAATAATAAAGTTCAACTGTTTTCCAACTACCAACATAAGTTTGGTTTTTCATAGTGTTTGTATGAATTACAAAGTTATTTTATTCGGTATTTGAAAAAGTGCGATATCTCAAAAACTGTCAATTGTATCTTGTTCGAACCAATTTTCGTTGAAAGTTTTCCTTGATATCTACAACATATGTTTTATCCAGATTTTTCACTTTCTTAGTTTAAAAGTTAGAAGGGGGGACATTTTACCGCTTTGAAAGAGTAACTCTCAAACAATCTCTAATCTCAAACTATGAGAAAGAATGGTTTTAGAAACCTCAATGTCTTTTTTTATTTATGTACACAATTCGGAAAGCGTTTAATAGAATACACTTACTTACCAAGTTTCAACTCTGTAGTCTTAATAGTGTCCGAATAAAGTGGCTGTGACATACGGACAGACGGACAGACAGACATGACGAATCTATAAGGATTAAGATTTTTGCCATTTGGCTACGGAACCCTAAAAATTAACTGTTGATTGATCTTGTTGGTATACTTCATTCATCCCATGATTACAATTTTGTTATAATTATGTGTCTGCTTGTTGTGGTATACAGCAATTACTGACAACGATATTATGTTATTAAATCTATGCAATTAAAATTAAAATGTCAGTTATGATATGAAAATAACTGCTTGTTACTGAAACATATAGAATACGTAACAAAAACACAGTTATTAAAAAAAATTTGTCTCTCTGTTTCTTTTGCCTGATCTCCGAAACGGCAAGTCATATTTTAACGGAACTTTCATTGGCGTTGTTGATGTTATAAGGGATAATTTCTTCGCTGTCGTCGTCTTCGTCAACCCATTACTGTCGCACTATTGAGCACGGGTCTGTGAAAATATTGTTAACCAGATGTATTTAATCTCATTTATGTTAACTTCACTCCACGTCATCTTTTACGCAGAGTCATTTTTATGGTCGAAATTTCCATAGTGGATAAAACAGAAATCCCTTTGTAACATATCGACGTCCCGTGCTTGAAGCGCAGATTACATGCACGACATTATTATACTATTTATATTATTGTTGGTTGCATATGCGTGGAACAATTGCATGAGAACAGTGCTGGCGCAGTGCCTAGGCCACGTTTCTCCGGTGCATGATCCCGTGCGGCTGTGTGCAGATGTAATCGCATTACGCGCGCACCGCATTCGCCGCCACGCACGTGCGTTGTACTCTGAGCTGATTAAACGGTTTAGGTTTCAGAAGCTACTTCGCTATGGTATGAGTACTAATATATACTGTTGTAAAGCCGTTTACAATAAATGCGTCCAACAAATTGTTTCGAAAAATCGTTGTTAATATGTGCATACATTTACAAGTACATATTTTGTCGAATATACGAGTATCTAAATAAAACGCTCATCATGAACATTACAATCGACGACGATTACATAACCATAAAATCAAATAAACTGGCCAAGTGTGGACTCGCATGCGAAGAGTTCCGTAGCATTATCATTAAATAATAAATAAATTTGAACAATTGTCCAACTACCAACATAAGTTTGTTTTTCATAGTGTTTGTATGAATTATAAAGTTATGTTATTCGGTTTTAGAAAATGTGCTATATCTCAAAAACTGTTAACCGTATCTTGTTCAAACCAATTTTCGTTGAAAGTTTTCCTTGTCATCTACAACATATGTTTTATCCAGATTTTTCACTCTCAGACAAACAAAAACAGAGCTTATCTCTCAAACAATTGACATTGAGAAAAAATGATTTTAAAACCTCAATATTATTTTTAAAAACCTTTCTATAGATACCCCGCACGTGTAGGTAAGATGAAAATTAATTTTTTGAGTTTCATTTCTATGTATGGGGAGACTCCCTAAATTTAATATATTTTTTTATTTTTGTACATAATTCGGAAACGGTTTACAGAATACACTTACCGACCAAGTTTCGACTCTGTCTGTAGTCTTAATAATTTCGAATAAAGTGGCCATTGCCATTTGGCTACGGAACCCTAAAAAGGTTGGCAATACCTTATCTAACATATTATTGAAGTAGTCAGCCATTTGATTCAGTTAGATAATAGGACTTCTTAAAAAATAAACATTTACTAGATTGGTCGCGGACTACACTACGACATCTGATTAGTGTACGTAGTTAACTACGGAATAACATAATTAAAAAGTTATTTTCATACTTTCCTTTTACGTGTTCTCAGTTATTTTTGTTTGAAATACGGTGCTTAAAAATAACTGTAAGGGCTCATTTACACCGGACACACGAAATTGTTTGCGGAAGGCCACAGACAATTTCTTCTGTTTAGATTAAGTCGACTACCATCTACTGCGTGCGACTTCAACTCTCCGAGAACACCGTTGGCTACTGACAGGAAAGTTGATTCGGCCGTCGACGGTCGACGCCGAAGATTGGCGGGGGACTTTCTCCTTCAGGCGGCAAACGAACGAAGTGGGTGTTTACACCGAGTTCGTCTGATGAGCCGGTGTAAATGAGCCCTTTTCGGAAAAGGTTGCGTATCGTCCAAGTGACATTTCAATGCGGTGGTAACGTTGCAAGAAACGTGCGGGCGTTGGCTTCGCTTAAAATCAAACTTATGTTTCCCTTTCGACACTTAGCACCGCGAATAGCACTCGACACCTCGTTGCTTATATAAGAGGAGCGTAGGCAATGTTTATCGGAATTTTACAACGTAGGATGTGCTTAATTCCAAAATAAGATGTAACATTTATTTCACAGAATCGATTTCGAATGTATCAAATTAGATATAAAACCGACGATTGTAGATAAAGATAACCTAATGTTATGCATGAAATCCCGCTTGAATCGGTTCAGCAGTTTACGTAGTGTAGGTACCTATATCATACACATACATGTTTATGCTTAGCCTGAGTAGTTCTCTGTAAAGTTATATAAAGCGTGCTGTTAATTTACTACAAAGTAACATAGTAATAGTTGAGCTCGGAAATTAAGATCAAAGTTAAATAGCAACTAGTTTGTAGTCGAGATCCATATCCACATATATTTTATAGTCTGATCTGTAAGCACAGAAATTAATAAGTGAATAAATTGCTTTAAATCTCCATTTACTTTATATACTTTATTTATGTATGTACTTATAAGAACTGCTTATGAACGTTACGGAATTTCATAAAATGTGACCGTTTATAGACATGGCCACATTAAATACCGCTTTAATCATCTCAATTGAGTGAGTTGTCATCGAGAAATGTATTGAACGTGGGATATACATTTAATAACCAGTGTTGCCAACAGTTAAACTTGCTCCCCACCAGATTCAGCCGTTGAAACCACC
>DWRA01001565.1:0-16579 GCA_018250295.1 Spathilepia clonius
AAGTTCCCGCCATTAAATAAAGTGGTAGTAAGAAACAAATTCAATGAAATTAAATGGTAGGTATGACCCATTTTATTCTTCACTCGTATTTCGTTCTGTATTTTTACAAAAATAAAGATATACTTAAAATTACTATGATAGTTATCAATACATAATTTTAATGTTAGTGAAATGGGATTTCTACTTAATATCTACACAGATAGGTAAAATCGAAGTGTCTGTTTATAAAATTAAACTAATTGCTTTTTACTAAATGTATATTATTAGGAAGTATATACGATACATGGGTATAACAGGCACACAATCAATGAAATTTTTGTCTGACTGTCTGTTTGTTTGTTCTTATCTCCGAAATAGCTGGACCCATTTTCAAGGGACTTTAACTTACAGATAGCTTATTTTATAAAGAGTTAGTACTTTTACTTCAGCTAATGTTTTAGGGAACTGCATAGAAGACAAATAAAACCAATTAAACCCAAGGAACGCATTCTATTTTGTTAAAACTGTTCGGATAAATTTATGCAATGTTACATTTTTTGAAACCTACGGATCTCGGCAAATGTTTAGTATATTTTCTCCGTACTCGTTACTAAGTTGCAGTAGTCTATCAAACAAGTACTTAAGTCGCTTAGTGGTAGGTACTTTCTTTTAACGATTATAACCAACTATATCGGGAGCCATGGACCACAAAAGAAATGCTATGAACTGATAACTCGTTGCGTAAACGACTATATCCAAAAGTTTTAGTAACGTCCCGAAAGTGATCTCATATTCTTGAATTGTATTAGTAATTGGGACTTATCTCGCAAAAAGACTCATCGTCGTCAGTACCTCACCCGTACATATGAATATGTTTAATCGATTTTTAACATACTCGTTAAAAATAACTCGAAAATAGAAAAAATAAAAATATGAAATCATAATCGCTTTCATTCATGAGACAACTGCCGGAATTGATTACATACTTTATTTGCTTATGTACTTTTTAATTTTTTATACGATTGCTCCAACCATCGATCTTGCAGTCCATCTGACAATAACTGGTTACTGCAGCCAATTGACATCTATGATCAACTCCATATAGAACAGATTCTGCACGAAGCTAATCGCATATGCATTGCCACTCCTGGTGACTAAAAAGGTTGACTTATATGTAAGTTAGTCACGTCCTTCTAGAAACATAAAACTGCACCATCGCCATACCCGCCATTTTTGCCTTATAATAATGTTAAGCGCTGCTGAGTTCTGGTAAGGGCGACATACTTATCCGAGGAATTCTAACTTAAACCTTAAGAGAAGCAAAGCATCCGTGGCCGACCTTAGGTATAACTCTAATTTTGCCTGGGGTTGATTATAAACTACTTACCATTCGTTGAACAGCATGCTCGTTTGCTAGTTCTCTATTATAAAAAATATATCTAGTATTCATCAAGTACTTTACCAGTCAAATTACTGAAATACTTCGCTTAAATCGTAATCACTTTATCAACTTATTCACCAATATGAATGCTTAATAAAAGTATACTTCTAAGTAGCAACATAAGCACAAGTGTACAAAACAGGCTCTCCCGCTGAAACAGGGTGGTGGGAAAGCTATTTTCCTTTACTTTTAGAGTTCCGTAGCAGAGATACATAAAATAGAATCAATTATCATTTAGTCTTTTCATGTTTGCAATTCACAGCTGTTTTACCCGAATTGTACTATATAGTTATATTACACAAAAGAATATACCAGCTGATTTACATATTAAGCGACCATCTTAGTTCTCGAGAGTGGCAAAGCATATGTGATCGATTTCAAGTAGAACCCCTGATTTATATAAAGTTGGTCACAGATGTCCACTGGCATCAGTGACTACTTACCGTTAGGTGAACTGCAAAATGTTTCTACTTCTATATATTAAAAAAGCAGAATAATATTGTTAATATTTTACGCATTGAGAGTTTATTCACTATTATTGAATAAAGCAGTCGTAGAAAAAACTATATAATTTGTTATCACCGATAATATAAAATATTTTTTTTTTGCTATAAATTGCAACAATACGTACTACAGAACCCGACAATCATAACCAGCAATCTTAGCTGCTTTTTTATACCAAGGCCCTTCCGTCCCGTGGCTGCGGTTCTTCCGTTAATTCCTCCCTCGGGAAATCACAGGCATCCCTGATTACCTTATGTTTCAGGTCTTGCAAAGTTTTGATCGCTCAGGTCCATGATTACGGTGAACGTTGCTGTGGAAATTTTACGTACCTGTGATGGATTGCTTTTGCGAAATTGGGTGGCCATTTTACTTAAGATATTCTATCTTAGATGTAAGCAATATTAAAATACTTAAACTAAAAAAATTACTTCCGTTATTTTCTACTTTATTTATATTTTTTATGGCCAATAATATTAATTATAACTTCAATAAAGAAATAAAAATAAATGCCATAATACGCAAAGCTGAATGTATAGTATAGGTACTACTCTTAATTACGTCTTATAAGAGATAAATCAGGCGATACTGTATTTTGATTTGAAGAATGCGTTAAGGAAAATATATTTATACGAAATCTTCCAAATTTATCCACAGTAATAACACTTCTGTGGCGGAACTCAGGGAGGACTTCAATCTTATTTCAGATTAATAGCAGACATTTCCTCACGACATTTTCCGTCATCGCTAAAGCTTCTGATAATTAATTTCTAATACGTACATAACGAATGCCGGTTTAGCACTTTTTTGGATTTCCTTTATTTTATCTTTATTTATTTTCCTAAGTTATTAATCTTGGCGATAACCTCTATTTCGAAAAATTTAAGATGCTAGTTGTTTTAAATTAAATAATTAGAAAATTATTGAAATCTTAATTAACTATAACTGAGTTAAAGAGCAACGTCGATGTCTAAATTGTTTTTGTATTTTCTGTTATCAATAGGTTTAATCAAAATATGTTTTTTTAAAGGTACATGATATTTGGTTTAACACTTTGTTTTCCCTAAAGTGGTTGCGGTAAAATAGTAAAATCAACCCAAGGATTATAATTCTGGAGCCGAGCCGAGTTAGACTATGAATATTCAACGTAAAAAAGTCACTAAATAATTGCCTCTCTCTTCCATTACTGGGTATCCTTCCATTAAAACCGAGCCGAGATAAAATGTTTCCATCTCGGGCCGGATTTAAATGGTCGTGTTTTCCGTTGTTTCTGTTCACAATGGGTCTGTTTTGACGTGCTTCGTTCGTGGAGCTCTGATCTTTTTAGATTTTAGAAACGAGATAACAATGTACTGAAGGTTACATACATTCCTTTTTATGAACTTGTAAGAGTTTCTCATAAAGATGGGAATGGAAACAGTTTTTTGTTCTATTTGCCATTTAATATCTCATTTATGTTAGTAATGTCTCGTATTTTTGTAGGTTACTATTTTGTGTCTTTTTAATAACTATCTAAAGTCATTGTTTTAATTGTGGATAATTAAATGAATTATTTAAATTACTAACATATCCTTTTAGTAATTTGGTTTGATAACAAACGCTTGTAGTCGCTAGCTACTATTCAACATCAGGTGTAGGGACAACCTATTTATAGATTATACATTAAACACCTTAACCCCCACTCAACAGTAAGTAAATGTAATATATTTCCTAAAATTGACAGTACATGATTTACTATTCTAAGATCAGAATTGGAGCGAATTACGAGACGTCTCTGCGTATTACATCCTTCAAACACGATCAGAATAGAGCTGTACTTAACAGTGCCTCTTTAAGATATGGGTATACAGGAATGGGTAATGCTGCAATCAAACCAGGGTAACTTTAGTTTTTTAAAGCTTGGAATAACAACTAAGCAGTCTACCTGATTGTAAGTGCTCACTGCCGCCCATGAACATCTGTAATGAACCCTAGACAAGTCCTTACTGAGATCGACCACACTTACATTGCTCCCCCTGAGGACTAAATCAAAACGACTCGTATAAATGTGTCACCTTTACCAAACCTTTTAAATCAGTACACAGCTACGCTTGACACTGTAGTTATATCACCAACAAGGGCAAAATCACAAAGTATTATAATCCGCTTAGTAAATTTAAATAGAACTTCCCCGAGTCACGTGCAGTGGCGCTCCAAACTCCCAACAAGACAATACAGCCCTAACAGGAAGTCCGTCACAGTTTAGCAGGAACCTCACCCGTAGTCGGAAGGCCGCATTACGGACCCCTGTATTGTTTTAGATTTCATTCATTTTATTAGATGTCATTCATTGTATCGTTGCTGAGTTTTGTTTCTCAAGAGCTTTATGCGAACTATCGAACGAGTTATCAATGTATATATTTTTGATGGAAGTAGCAATAGAGAATGAAGACTGTATTTATGATAAAATCGTCCATAGGTACGTGCCTGCCCTGCAACACCTTTCAAATCAAAGGATAGCGTCGCTTAACACTATTGCTATATATAAAAAGTTATGATGGTGATGTCACTGCAATCTATCACGAACAGAATTCTCGCGTATCATCAATAAAAGCAAGATCCAAAGTACTTTAACACGCTTAGTTAATTTAAATATAGCTTCCATGTCCGGTACAATTGCGCTCGAAACTCCCAACAAGACAATGCAGGCCTAACAGGAAGTTTGTCACAGTTTCGCAGGAACCTCACCCGTGGTCAGAAGGCCGCATTACGGACCTCAGTATTGTTTTAAATTTCGTTCTACGTATAGTTTTTCACTTTTGTTTATATTCACCTGTGCTTTGTTCTGAACGGGATAGTCGCCGTATAACTCACTAGAACGTTTTTATGTTCAACTCTAAGCTTCCTTTAGCTATTATGCTGTATCTGCTGGCTTTAGAAGAATATTTTATGAATTCATACTACTGTTTCGGGGCTGTGGATATATTGCTCATAAACTTGTTTGTGTTTGTGTCATGGAAATAGTAAATGGACTCAATGCTTCGTATTACGATCATTTTAACATATTGATAATGATTTATTAGATCTGTTTTCTCAAGCTAACGAACAATAACACAGTTGGATTAAATAATATACACAAAAAGCGGTTATTACCAACACTACCAATAAGCAATACTGTATATCGTAAGAAAACATTTTAATTATAATAATATTTAAAAGTAATAACAGTAATTACTGTAACGAAGTTTTTTTATTAATATTTCTAATATTATCATTTATGTATCTGTACATTTTAATTCAAAATAAAAAGCTTTTGTAATCAACTTTTTTAACTACCTGCTATAAACAATGATATAATAATAAAATATTTTTTTTATTTCAAGAATATTATTGTTTAGTCATGTCAGAGAAACACATGTCATTTATAATACCTACGAGTATGTGCTTCGTACAAGCCTCTCTGTATGTATCCAATTTGTATGTATCAACGTAAGCGACACGAGGCGTAGCTTCTGTCACTGTAACGTGACAGTGCCTTCACGTCTTTGCACGCCACAAGCGTTGTGCACATCATTTGTCACGCCACGAAGACAACAGAGAGATACGACATACTTTTATTGTTTGGTGTCTTGCCAAGAGAATGGGTAATAACTTAAATACTTTCTTTATGACTGAGATCGAATGACTTAACAAAAACAAGCTTAAACAAGTATTAAACTGACTTATCTTTGACAACATAGGCAATATGCAGCATTACTGTTATGCTTTTGTTTACAACTGAAGATCTTCGCTTGATAACAATGAAGATACTCATTTCTTTGATCACGTGTTTTATACTTGAAAAAAAATTGTGCATTTTTAAAAATTCTAATACAAATTGTATTCTTTCTACGTTTTCCACAACTCATATGAATACCGGAACAGTTCTTCCAATAACAAAAACCTACAACGTGCCAGCCAATAATTAACTCCCGTGCTTGTCAGCGGATGTCTAAACCGGCGAACGTAGCGTCATCCGTCACGCGGCCGTCACGTCACGGGCGCCGCGTCGTTTGTCACGCTGCCAATGACTACTAGAGCCTGCGGTATTGTGTTTACATTGTACATTCAGTTTTTCTACAGAAAGTATTGTTATCGTATTTTTGAGTTACAAAATTATATATTATGTTTGAGTACTAGAAACAATTTTACTATTTTGTTAACGAAACGTTACAGGTATAGTAATATTTACTTTTGTTATTTTCTACATTATATCACGATTATACTATCAAATTAGTGTTTCAAGATTTTTTCTTAAAATACGAGTTTTTTTTTCTTTTAAGAAGAGTTCGTAAAACAAAAGTCTAAAAAGAATTATCCAATAATTAAGTTCCCTGCTTGTCAGCGAATGTCAAGTGAGTGTAGTTTTATCCTTCACGCCACCGCATGCTGTCACGTTACGAGCACCACAACGGTTGTCACACTTCCAATGACTAGCAGAGCCTGTGGTCTACTGAGCTTTCGCTTTATGTTAACTATATATTAAATAAAATATTTACATTTATATTTTCTTACAAAATCTTACAAATAGCACTGACTTATTGGTACTGTATATACTTTACTTCATAAACAATACTACTTACATTACATTCAGTTATTAACTTCCCGCACTCGTCTAAACGGGTTGCGGGCGCGTGACATTATCCGTCACGCCGCCGTCACGTCACGAACGCTCTGTCATTTCCCAAGTTGCCAATGACTACCACTCTTGTGGTATTGTATGTTAACACTGTACTGTGCTTTGAATTTGTTTTTGTAAAGGAAGAAATACAAAGTATGCCTTTGTATTTATTGCTTTGTGTCCAAGTCAATATGTTTTAAACGCAATGTTACAAAAGATCTTTCCTATTACCAAGTTATCTCGGAAATCTACTTAAGGTCAAGTGCATTCGTAATATCTGAATTATGAATTGGAATGCCTAATGTACGTAACATTTTACGACTTGCCTAACCTTTAACATTTAGACCTGAAAAAAGCTACATGATTACTATTTGTAAGGTCAATTTTTTAAATAAAAAACGAACGGCTTTGAAATTGTTACATAACGAAATAAAGAAAGGACTAATTTTTAATTTGGCTATTTAAATAAATTTGCTTTGAAGTCTGTTAATAAAGTAATTAATGTCTCTTGAATAAATAGGTTACTTTTTAATTTCAAAATTTTGAAATTGTAATAATATTATTTATTTTATTTATTATTACTAATTATTTTGAAACATTTCATGATTGTTTTTTTTTATTGTAGTGTCATTCAAATTTGCGCCTATAATCAAATAGCCGCTAATACGAATAGACTCCTACCAGAGGTCCATCATAAAGGCTATCTAAGGTTACTAAGATGACTGAGGCGGAACACCTAGGATAAGTAAGTCTCCCGCAACAAATATTGACAGAAATATAATATGAGTCACTAACTACATAAATATTTCGGTATTGCACTGTGTACGCTTGCAATAACTGTTTTGGTAAATGATGTGTAAACTTCGCACTCATATTAAATTTAGTCGTAACATCGTATTTCGTGAAATTTATTACTCAAAATCCATTATACACGCTTGAATCGCTACTTGGGTACTATTTGATTTAGTAACAGTTTTGAATTAAAATTTACAACGTTCATCGCTAACCGCATACCATATATTAGGTACATTTGTGATAAATCCATTTTGATTTAATTATAATTATGATTAATTTTAAACCATTTGGTAAAATATTAGTTAATTATTTCATTGTGCAAATTAACGTTCATCGGTTTATTAAGCAATAGTACATAATTACTCATAGGTAACAATACACCAATACTTAAAAGTGGCAAGAGAGCTTACAATCCAATTGATGGTAAGTGGCTAGTGCCGTTAATGAAAAACTGTAGTCAACATAAAATATGATTAAAGTCCTACCTGAGGTCAATCACAAATGCGTTGATGATTTTTTTTAAGAAGAAAAGGATTTCATTGGCTACTTGCGCCCTTTATTAATAATAAAATCAATGTGTACAATTTTATGCCTACCAAAGATCGAAATATAACAATTTCCGCCTACTAGATATTATCAAATTTCGATTGATAAATATAATTAGTAATGGCGTCGTCCAAACTTTGAATCTAACAGGATCACTAAAGTTTACAAATAAGGTTATAATCAATATACCAACATTTTAAAATTCGAATGGAAATGTTTTCCGAAGTTTGAAATTCAAAATTTATTCCTCAAGTATTTTCCACTTACCTATCATAACTTCCGCACTATTTAATTCTCCAGCGGCTCAAAGACAACTAATTTCTGCCATTACTTCGGGTCGAACGTAGTTTAACTTCGAGATTTCGCATAAAATCCTCCCGAGGCCTATAAAAAGCCAATCGCTGGCAGAACAGGGTAATGACGGCCTGATCCGTTATTGCCTTCCGAACGAATGGGAATTCCAATTCCATCCTCACCTCCGCGTTATCGGGAATCTGAGATGAATGAGATGGAAATGAGAAAGGAAAGTGGGACTGATGATGATGTGTTTCAGGGAACGTCTCTCGGAATTTACGGTTTTGATTAGAAAAAGGTATCTTATCTTTTGTCCTTAAAACGACATTTTATATTACACAGTTTATTTCCGTGTCCATTCTTGCCTAGAATGCTTGAGAACAGTGATAGCCTACTGGTTGAATCACGACCTTTCAGTCGAGTTATGTGCGTATTACGTAGTATGTACGTAGTGCATAGTATGTGAAGGAAAACATCGTGACGACACAACATGCACACACTTGAGTTCTTTGAAAAAAAAAGTTCTCAAAACAAAGTGTGTGAAGTCTACCAATTCGCACTTGGCCAACGCGGTGGACTATGGCCTAACTCCTCTCACTCTGAGAGGAGACCCGTGCATAGTAGTGGGACAGTGATGATGATGCATAATCAATTCAATAGTTATATTTTTACATCATTAAAGCTTAGTGAATGCACTAAAGCTTCGTATATTTATAACATAATAGACTACGCGACAGAGCAGTCATCATGTCGGTTCGATACACAGACGACTCTGGTTGCCGACAGGTACATTTCAAAATGATGTATTTAGTTTTCGGTTTAAGGTCTAAGGGCTTAGTACTGGCTTCTTACGTCCAGATCACCTACGGTATACGATTATACAGTAAAGAGTTAGAGGGTAGACAGCATTCTCGCATTTTCATAAAATAATTAGTATAATCAAAAAACTAACTGATACGAACTGAAATCATACCCCTGGAGCATGACTGGAATATAAGAGAAATATTTATTTTGTGGCAAAATTGTTCATCGTGTTTCATTCTCACTTGGATGGACTTAGTTATAACGTCGCCAGTGGACTGACTCAGCGTGTTCGAGAGAGATAAGTAAAAACGACCTCCAGGCAATAAAATAGCCAATCAGAGGCATAAAAGTTTATGGTCTTGCGTAGTTTAATCAAGGGGACGGTTTAGTGAGCTGAGGATAGGTAGAGGGCGAAGGCGGGGGATTGATCGACCGAGATATAAAATGATTTGGGGATGCTAAAGCTAGTTACCCACTATTGCGTTAAAACCTGAAAATTTTCCTCAAGTTTCAGAATAATATAAGCAAATGGCAAAAAACGGTAGCATTGTACTAGTATTGTGTTGTCTGTTTGTCAGCCTGTCTGTATCTCAGATGTATACGAAGACCCGTAATAAAAAATCTCATTATTTTTATGCCTGCTATGCCAGGAATTGAACCCGGAAATCTGGTGTAAGACCTATACAGTGACTTATGTTCCACGCAGTTAATGCACACGAATAAAGTTATTTTAATTTTGTAATTCTAGATAGATCTAAATTAGTAACATAATATTAAAAAGATGTTTATCAATCACATAAAAGGAACATACATATCATAATATACTTCAAAATCAATTCAATGGCTCAGATCTAAAGCCAAGTACACAAATTCATCTACTAATTAATAAACAATCGTATCCTATGAATTCGAACTGAAATTCGGATTAATAAAGCTGAATAGTCCACAACTAAGCCCGCGGATATCGGGTTTGATTCCCGCTCAGAGTCGAATAGCCCGGAAATCGATTGATTTCGAAGCTTCACTTCGGATTGTAGCCGAAATGTTGTAGATGTATAGAAGTGCTAGATGCGACAGACATAATCTAGTTACTATTGAACGTAGCTTTTTAATCTAGAAATGATTTCAAAATTTGATTATTATTTTTTCATTTGGATGGTTTCCAGTTAGTAAATAATTAATTAAATAAAACCATATGTTCGATAAAAAGATTGAAAATCGTTAATATTTCTGCATAGTTGTAGTATTTATGTCACTGTTTACTAATTTAAGTAATAATAAGCATATTATTGTAAACGTTTGCCGTACGTACATAGTTACGTAGCATTTTATTATGGTTCTCAAGAAAATCATCTACAACCAGCTTCAGGCACACGTATTATAAGATTGGAAATTGAAAAGTTGAAATTTCAAATAATCCTCTTTGGAGTTCTGAGTTTTCACCATATCTAATATTTTGAAATTAGATGCAGATAAGAAATAAAATTTCTGTTGTACTTGATTTTTAAAAATGTCGTGGCACTTACATGACTTCGAATTTTCACAAACTTTTGGTCTAGTCTAAAACTACTTATTAGAAGACTCGTTTCAACAGTAAATCAGTATTTTTATGATAGGTAGATAGTATGCTCATCTGTCACTCCACTATACGAACACTGCCACATCCAGCGTCGCTAACGCACCCGGTCCGCGCTAACGGAAATAACGCGCTTAATAGATTCGCCTCGCCTCACAAGTGCGCTGACAACTGGGTAATCTATTTATGAGGAAACACGCCGCTGTTTCGGCGTAACGGCCACTCGGATTTGCATGATTGTAAAGCAAAATACGTTGACTGTTTAAAGGATTTAGTGACACATTTATTTGAAATGGTCCCTTGTATCTGTACTAAACGATCCTTTTAGCCGAAAAATACTGAGAAGCCTCTGAGTTTATTTTACTGTAAAACAGTACGTTGCCCAATAATTGTTTATTAATAGACCAAAACTTACAGCTTTGTCACAATATTGTTTTTACTATGATCTAAGTCTTAAGCCACGTACCTGTCAGAGAGCCGTAATTGTGACTATTATAGTTACTCTAACCGAAAATTATAGCGTGGACGTGGCTCGCGAGCCTACTGCGAGCGGCTCTCCGCGTACTAACGATATACGTTACTCATTGTAACCCTAACTATTGCATGTTACTGTTACTAAAAATCGTAATTTATACGCCTCTAGTGACTCTATCGAAATAAAATCTATATCAAAATTAATTACAACATTTATATCAAATAAAAAATTATACTATTTAAAATTACATAAAATAATAATTAAGACGAATAATCTGACTCAAACAAAATTGGTACAGGTATTCTACATAACCCTTTACTGGTAAGATATTCCATCCTCGATACACGTTACGGGTGGTTATATCCATATTTCCCATTCAAAAACCAGGAATTACAGCAACAAATGAGATCTTTATAATGCATGTGAGAAAATTGCCAGCAATTTACATCCGTTTACGGCGAGAAAGATTGCCGAAACGGGAAAGTGCGATATGAAAAGGCTATAAGCTTTTGATGAAATTGTATTGAAGTTGTTCCTATATAAATTGTACATATTTTTTGTTTCTTGGCACTCATTCCGACAGCAATTTACAATCATTTCACGCTCAGTACATTTGTTATTACCTAATTGTATGAAGGGTGTTATTTATATTGTAGCAAAATTACTTTCCTAGTGCTTGGATAGGTTATGTTTGGTTACTTAGGTTAGGACAGCTGTTGCTTACGTTTTGTTACTTTTATTAAATTAAAAAAAGTTATTTGAAAACTTCACTCGTTATCAAAAGCCGTATAGGTTAAAACTTATAAGGTAAAGACTTGACAAAGGTACATAAGCCAGTCATATAAAACTTTACTTCTGTTTAGAAAACTAATATCAATAATATTTTATTTTCTAAAGTATGACGGTTAAAGGTGAAAAATTATAGTTACTTATTAATGGAATAAGTTTGCAACACAATGAAAATGGTGGAATTTAAAATATAACGTAACGTAATATTGACTTTTCCTGATTGAAGTTCACAACTCATTAACCGCCGTAATAAGAGCTAAAATAACAATAAAATGTAATTAAAACGGATATAAAAATGCCAACCATAATGGCTTTTTATTGGATGAATTCAGTACCTATTAAACTACAAATTTAAATCTGTCTTGAACAAATATGATATAACACGCTGTCACATTATGCTAAAACGATAAAGTACACAAAAACTGTTATGCAAAAATGTATACAAAAAACATAATGTTGCCAAAATTCGGTACAAAATTTGAAACTAACTGACTTTCAAAGCCTCCGCGATCCACGATAACAGTATCGCGTATCAAACTCGCTGCACCACTAAATCACAATTACATGGATTCTGAAAATTTTCGACCATAACTGAACATTATTTGCTTGCGGGCCCGCTAATGCGGTTGACGTGGATATAATGGCACTGGAAATGACAGTTTTATAATGGCAATATAACGTTGATGTACAATAGAACGGAGTGGAAAGTTGCAAATTGTTAAGTAAATTACTTTTTTATATATTCATTAGAATGCATATGTTTATTTAAGTATTTGAAGTCGTTTACATTTTCATCACAAGGATGTTGACTCAGAACTTACTTTGATTGCTAAACAACAAATAATGACAAGGAATTTAATAAAAAAACAGTCTAATAATTTAAAATATTACCGAACTAAAGCCACGGACTGTCTGAATCTTAACGGATCTACAAGACCTTTATGTTGTATACTAATGTAAGTAAATTCAAATATAACCTGAGTTTCTACCTAAAGCACTAAGGAATAAGATGAACGCCAAGTTTAATTATTTGTATCCTATTATTTCATCTAGAATAATGAAACATAAATTGATGTGATGATTGTGGCGCCGTCCTGGTATCAAAGTATAACCTAAATTAAGACATTTAATAATTAAATATTTAATTTTAAAATATACACTAAGACATTTTATTTTAAGTTTGTAAAACAATTTTAATAATCCATTTAAAATGTTACTATGTTGTACGAATTTTAGATACAATTATCTCTTGCCTCAATGTCAGCGTGAAAGTTATTTGGCGTGTCTTTGAAATGTCTGTCAGGTACGTTACGTAAGATATGTTTGTGGAATAGACTAAACTAGACAAGAAACCTTTGTGATCTCCAGAACATGTTCCTAGTATCTCTGAATTCAAAATACATGTAGCATGATATGTTTGTGTCTGTCCTATTCGCATTGACGTCTGTGTACGTGTCCATTGTTATAACAGTGTCTTCCATTTATATCCGGATATATTATTTACTTATTATTATACTATTTAATAATTATTAATTATAACTATTTCCAATAGAAATATATAGGTTATAAATCCATAACTATAATTTCATGAGAATCATGGTGAACGCGTTTAGCGACATAAATAATAATGATAATATATATAAACTTAAATAATTATTTACCTAAAATCTTTAAGATTTGTTTGAATTTTGCATTAAATAAAAATTATTTAAGCTTAAGTATTTGAGGGTGTAATCAATTTTAGATAGGATTCCAATTTATTTCATAGGTGACACTTTCGATCGCGAACTGCAAGCTCATCTTCCACTTAATTTATAAATAAACATATTTTTCTTTAAACCAGTAAGCTCATAAAGTAACACAAGTACCCACACGAATTTCATTTATCATCAGGCGTTATCAGTTCACAGTTAGATGTAGGCCTCTCTTAAGGCGCGCCACTAAGCCCAATACTATTTCAGTATGCTCTAGTCATTTCCAGTCTCTTTATGAAGCTATAGCATCAGTACTTGTCTTCATTACCAGTGTAGTAGCTAATGCGATTGCATTCCCCGTAACTCAGGCCGATCGCTACACGGAAATCTTTGTAACTGGCTCATTTCAGCCAAATTAGTACGTTGGTACAAATTGCTTGGATTTCCAACGGTGTTTTGGTTATGACGTGTTGAGTTTACTATTTCTGACGCGTAATGTTTCCGGAAAGGTCTTGTTTCAACTTTGGTTTGATTTAGTTTCGTTGGCTAATCTTAATTTTATTCTGATTTTGAAACAAATTCTGATGTTATGTAAACCAGGAAAATACGTGTTTTTCAAGTGTTATGACGTAGTTTTAATTTGCCATATCATTTTTTTGTATTAACGTGTAGGTAAATACTATAACAGAAGGGATTCGTGGAATCTTATCAAAATCGTCTTTAGAAGAAATGATGAGAAGGTTAGACATGTGGAGTTTATTGAATTATTTTAAGTTTTATTTATTTTCACAAGATAACACATAACTAAAACCTTTCTACATGAACACCTACTGTAGGTTACTAGGTATGTTTGCATTCAAGATCCATGGACACATAAATACAAGTGCGCAAACACAGGCCCAGAATTTATCTAGATACAAAAAAACCAACCGGAAACTATCTACATAACTTTGGTATGATTTTAATTGTACTATGGGTTTAGTTGGAATTTTGTGCTTGCAGTTTTATCATGTATTCCCATAAAATGGAACTAATGACAACTCGCAGTTCATGGGACGTAAAACGTGTCATTAAAATTCACTTCATTTGCGCCGAAACGGGCAACGAAGTGCATTTTAATGATACATTATTGGTGAATGAGTGAAAATCGACTGTTTTTTCACGTTCGATACCTTTGCGACCGTGAACAGTGCTTAATGTAGTGGACGAAATTATTACCACAGAGAATGCTGTTTCGTGAGTTTATCGGAGCGTTTGTAACATGTTTTATGTTTTATTTTAATAAAAAGTACAATGTGTTATAATAAATTAATTACAAAATAAAATACGTTCAAATATAAACAAATTTAATTAACAACAGAACTGACTAAAAACGTTAATCTTATCATCTGGGCTAGGGACTCACATATAGCCGACTTGAGATTGGACTCTAGTTTTAACTTGAATTGATAACAAAGGCACATGTGCGACAGTGTGTGTGACTACTTATTAAAGGGACTGCGAGCTCGTTTGCTACTCTCATTTTCGAGCAAAAATATGAAGCTCATAAAACATTATGTAATCACTCTACCATTAGATAGCTGTTATCGATACCGATAGCGTATGTTTTGTGAAGTACTGGAATGCTAATAAAATTTAAAAATTACCAGTTTAAAAGATGGTAGAATAAATAAGGTTCGACCAGAGAGGTACCACCGAGTCATTTGTTTCTGGCATGAACCAATTTTGTGTTTCGATGGAAGGGTGTAAATGCTGGCTGACTTGCATATAAAGCGACATCAGTCCTTAGAAGTAGCAACGCATCTGTGAGTGACTTCCGGTAGAAATATTCTACATGGATTTGGTTGTAGACGTCCATGTTTGTGGTTGAAAACTTGCCATCTGGTGGACTACATATTCTTTTTTTTATATATATGATAGAGTAGCAAACGAACACGCAGTCCACCTGATGGTAATTGGCAACTGCCGCCCAATGACATCTGTGCTCCACCCCAGATAAGACCAGAATCCCAACTGAAGTCGACTACAGATGCATTGCTAGCCCTGAGGACCAAGTTAGAATGCCACGTTAAGTTTATCTCCCTTACCACACCCTTCCATCCAGAAGACAGCAGCGCTTAACACTGCTGTTATTAGGCAGAAATAAGTGTGGCGGTGGCGCCGCCGGATTCGAACTACAAAGGGTTCTACCACTTTTAAACTTAATGGTAAGTGGCCACTGCTGTTTATAGACATCTGTAATTTACTCAAGATAACTAATGTTATCTTGAGTAAAATGTGCTCTGTGGTCAACCTTAGGTAAGAATGTCTTACCTAAGGTCAACCATTATACATTAGTCTTACCTAAGGTTGACCACAGAGCACATTACCACCCCGTAGGGATAATGTAGTATGTCTCTTTTACCACACCTCCCTATCTTTTACCATACCCCACCCCAAGTATGTTTCTTTTACCACACGCATCAAACAAGAACACAACACTGTTTAACACACTCATTAGACAAAAAAAGGTGGGGCAGTGGTGTTGCCAGAGTCAAAATACAAAAAAGTATACTGTTGTTGAATATCAATAAATAATTATTGCCAAGGTAAATATTTTATGGTGGGCTGATAACTTGATTAGGCTTTTTTCTATCATTTCCATTCCAAATATTGTTTGCTAAGAATAGGAATTGAAAGTGGTATTGTTATTAATTTTGTATTTTATTGGGTAATATATATTTACTAGCTGACCCGGCAAATGTTGTTTTGCCTTATAAAAATGATTGAATTACTAAAATGGCCATGAAAGAATAGGGGTTGGTGATAAGAAAGTAAAAATTTAGTGTATGTATTTTTAACGCCACATTATAAAAAAAATAAAAAAACTAATATTTTCATCAAAAAATAAAAATAAAAAATTAAGGGTGAACAACCCTTATCACTTAGGGGTACGAAAAATAGATGTTGGCAGATTCTCAGACTTACTAAATACGCATATAAAATTTGGTAAAAATCGGTCAAGCCGTTTCGGAGGAGTATGGCAACAAAAACTGTGACACGAGAA
>DWRA01001566.1:0-16576 GCA_018250295.1 Spathilepia clonius
TGGTGCACTCGATTAGACGTATTGATCAAAACTTTATCAAATTTATTTACTGTGTTCTTTATGCAACTAACGATGAAACTTATGCAGGACACGTAATCTTAAGCATACAGGAGTTCGTAACTAAGATCGTACGTCGACCTTAAGACCTACATTTGCAGTACAAACTTCAATTACAATAAAGTAACCTTGTAAGATGTTACACAGGCTTGTGTTGTTCATTGACCATAAGCGGATCGAGCAGTATATTCTAGTAGTCAAGTATTCTCGTATGCCCTGTGATATTCAAGATTGGAAGCGAAATAACTTACATGGACTTGTCGTTGAAGATCTTGTGGTCTGATGTCGCTCTAATCAACCCCTATGTAGAGAATATAGCCACACAGAGCAATAACAAAGTGAACTAATAACTTGTGAATCAATTCGGTATAAAATATGAGTATATATTATAAAGTAGGTGTAGCGGTGTTTTCAATTATAGAATCTATGATTCGTGTTTGTTATATATATTATGCTATGTTCTACAAGAATTATTGTCGCCAGTTAAATTCAATCGGACAATATCACAGTGTTGCGGCTCGCCGGAGCTTTACATTCGATGACAAAATGCCTGATGATTGATTAACCGCGAATTCATACCACTCGCTGATAACATTGAAATTTATTCGGGCGTATTTGTTTCCTATTGTACAAGTATTATTAAATGTCCAATGTGGTATTGTTTGTGTGGTAAGGGAGATATAGTTACCACAGGCGTTCCGACTAGTTCTCATGAGTAGCAACGTATCTGTGGTCGACGTCAGGTAAGGCTCTAAGGTTATCTGGGGTTAATTACAGGTGTCATGGACATATTCGGCCGCATATACATACAACCACAGATAATGCGTCGGTAGCCACTTACCATAAGATGGACTGCATGCTCCTTTGCTACTTCTACGCTATTAAAAAAATATAAGACAAACATGTCATCATTTCTAGTGTCAGTTTGCTCCAGTAGTGGACTAATAAAGGAGGATGGATATGTAGGTAATAAAAATGTTTGCAAAGATAACTAAGATCTAGCAAGTATATTACAGGTACTAGCCACCATAGAAATGACGTCGTTATCACAAATGCGTCTGGAGGAAAATGATAGACTTGGCTCGGGGTGAAATTGCTTCACGCTGTGTACCTTATTATTACTGTGTTCACTTTACACGGCTTGTGTGACATTTTGTTGTTTCTTGGTTTATTCTAGAATATACTCTTATAGAAAAATGTGAGGTGATGTGATGTATTATGCCTAGATGAAATCATTATAATTAGTTATCGAAAAATCGCAAAGTAGGTGATTTTAGAGAAAATATATGTTGCAAGGATTCTCAACAATGGTTAAATTTTTATAGAAACTTTACGATGAATTATATTTTCTTTAAAAAACTATGAAATATTGCAGTGTTGTTGCAGGCCATGTTGCCAGAATCGCTAATCTTAGCGAATGACGTCATGCTTCATGACGCATCATCGGTTGCTTGAACTTCTTTATACAATTTTGAAGCGTGATGTCAATAGCGAATAGCACGACTTCCTCCAATGTTTTTGTGCTTAGTTCAACATATATCAAAAATGCAATTATTTTCCTTAACTATTTTTTCTGATATAATGTTATTGTTACAAAAAGTAGAGATTATCGTCGTTATAAAATGGGGGTTTTAAAAACTGTCATAATGCTCATTGTATCGTAGTTCGCTCTAGAATTTGACTATCTTTAAAATATTACTGTCTTATTAAGTACAAATTATCTTTAAAGACGTCTCCGCTCTATTGTGGCGGTACCTATGTCTCCGTATCCTGCTTGCAGCAATGTTCATGCTGCTGTTCTGACCAAAAGTTTTGGTAGATATTCCAAATTATTCATCAACTGTATCAATGCTTCTGCAATGTTAATTTATTTGTAAATTCGATGGAATACATACTATTTTTACAGTCATGAAATGTATACAAAACACCCTGATTATGAAAAGAAATTGAGAAGAATAAATTACCATTTACATGTCTGCAGACCATCAATAATTTCCCGTCATGGCTAAGGTCAAAAATAATTCATGTATCAAAATATTTATTTACTCCCAGTTGTCGAATAAATCTTGGCGCCTGATGTACGTTTGATTTTAATTTCAGTTTCGGGGCACAGGAGCTGGCGCCTGGCGTTAAACAGTAAATTAATTAGGACACTCGCTTTGCGTTAAGATGAAATTCGAGATAAGGTCTCGAGGACACATTGTAAAAATTCTCTTTGATCCCAGAGAATACGAATCTTAATTACGTAAATCTGCGCGAATTTTTATGAGTTGGTGAATAAAAAAATTTAAATGTAACTACTGCAAAAATTTTACATGGACTGTTTGAAACTATAAATTGCAGATTTTGTATATTTGATCCGGTGAGGGTAATACGTGTCATCCTGAGGTACAAAAATAATCACTGGAACCAATTACTTTATGGAGTAACAAATACCTATATTGCTCTCTTCATGGATTGATTAGAATGAGACGAAAGTATAATTATATAGTACTAATGTACAAGTAAAATTACTTATAGTCTACCATATGTAGCTATTAAAAGACTTACGATTTAAAAATATCACAAAGATACCTACTAGTTATTGATACGAATAATTACGTGAGTTATTTGATTATTAAATAAAAATAATATTTTTATTTTTATATATAAAATAGGAACCTTTAAAAACTGTTATTTTGCAACGTCAAAAAAGCAAGGTATCTAGAATTTTAGAATTAAGTATTATAATACCTTACAAAATCTGTAATAAAGACTGAAACTAGACCTTAAGAAAGATTTTCACACCTCATGTATTTACCTCAATCCCACTAGCTTAAGTTGTGTCAGCAGGAACGAACCTTTCGTGCCAAATGATCAGGGATTTTCATATTTTAATATTAAGGTAGAGGTCACGGAGAAGGGATTTGGGGTGTTTTTAAAGTTGAAGGGAAAAAAGTTTGATTAGCTGGTTTTATCTGAGAGGTCAGCCCCGGGGCGGGCCATTTAACAGAGTGGCCGCATTTATCGGCGGCTCACGTTTGTATCTGTGGTCTAAGACATAAGCTACAAGCGGAATGAACGGTCTGCAGTCGGGCACAAAAACATTTTTTTCTTCACCATATGGTGAAGAAAAGAAATGACTTAATCTAGTGCTGTATAACCGAGTATGTCACATAAGAATGTTACTCTAACGATGTAAAGATTTGTTAAGGAACATAACGACTAAGAGATAGTTTAAATGTAAGCAATAAGCAAAATCCTCAAATCGTTCATGCAACGATCATGTTATAATTAATGTCGCATTTGATAAAATTAGCACAAAGAAATGAACAAAACAAGAAAACTGGGTTTACATTTTTTCGTATCCGTCAAAAAGCATGACAAGTGGCAAATATTAAGAAATATAGACAAACGTATGGATCTACTTAGTTATTGTTAATTGTCTCATTTGGTAACCACACGTTGTATTAATAAGGTTGCAGTAATTGAAAAAACCGCAGTTGTGATAATAAGTAGAACGACTTTTGCGTTAGGACTTAAATTTTACACGTTAAACGCGCTACATTTTGTGACTTGTGACTGCATAACTGGCGCGGAATCGCCAATGGCATACGAAATTCATCTGCAGATATTTGTAGGTAACTTTGTTCTGTCTATAAATCGCCCAGCGGAGTTCGCGCATAATTCAGCACGTTTGGCGCGGTAGGTAGCGAGCGGACAGGAGGCACAGCGGTAGGGTTGGAACAAACTGTAATTGCTCCCTTCTCTTTGATAACTGCAAAGGAACTTCCGTATTATGACAGCGATAATAGCATAATTTGGAAATGTCTGATAAAATACAAAGAGGTTTTTGTGATTTAAATCGTAGATTCGTCGATAGATCTGAGGATTAACTCAAAACTTAATTTAACTGGGGAGGGACGTAGTGATATTTACAATTGTGAATATTCCCAACAACTGCTTGACCTGGTGGCTACGTCACTCTTTCTCCATCACACCACTGACTTAGGAATGAAGTTCCATCCGTACCAACCAGACTTCACGGTTTAGTTTTCACGGATGTTTGTGCTACGAATGTGCAAGTTGTTGAATAAAATTTCTTAAGTGCTATGACATAGAGCTCTTCAAAAAATGTGCAAAAAGAGCAATAACCCAAAGCAAAGCCCCGGCGACTTCTCTGGTAGAAAAACAAATTGAATTTGAGACAAATTTTAAGAGTGTATATCTTTCCAGATTAATTATGGTAAATACATAAGTCATTTTCGATGCACCATATTCGACGCGCCTCGGCGTTTCAGCGGTTTTATTCCCTGTTAATGAATCTCCATCCCTATTCAATATCCATGGTATTTCAATATGCAAAGGGATGTAATTCGAGCATCGCGTTGCACGTCCGTGCGGTGGACGGTGAATGCGAACATCGCGTGCGGCGAACGAACAGGTGATGAGCTGATTGTTCACTTCTACGAAAGACGGATGTTAAACTTGTTATCATGAACGTACGATCGAAAATACTGTTATGACGAGTCGTCGTGAAATTCATTAAACGAATTGTTCTTGTGGGATTTTGGATTTCGTATGCGTCATTTTATGATATTATTTTTGAGAATGCCCCTGAAACTTTAATACATGTGTTCCATTTTTATCCTGTATACTTTTGTTGTATATAGTTAGTTACTTTGTTAGATTAGTCAAGACTTAAAATATAGCACAGCGTACTAAGAATTGAGCTATGCTTGGTGTTTTTTTTGCGGGCTAAAATCCGTAATACGAAGATCCGGCAAAGAGCTTGAGTAATCGACATAGCTAAAAGAATCAGTAAGGTGAAGTGGTAATTTTCTAGTCATATACCTTGTAGAACCGAAAGCGGATGGGGCAGGCGAGTTCTTGGATAGAGACTGCGAATCGGCAAATGTAGAACGCCCTCCGGCTCGGTGGACTAATGATCTTAAGAAGGCTGGTGGTAGCGGTAGGATGAGAGTAGCGGAGGACCAAGTTGTGGCACACCTTTGGGGAGCCCTATGTTCAGCAGTGGAACGATAAACATAACAATGTAATGTTCTACTTATATGCCTGTATCTAATTAGTTGATATACATGCAAATTCAGAAAATGTTTAACTCAAAAAACAGATAAGCACTAGCCAAAATCTCAGACAGGACTGCATGTTTATTCAGAGACAGTTTTTCGCACTTTTCGTGAGACATTTTGAATTGTATTACATGGTACATAAAGTTCAAAATGTACGTCAATTTAGAGCTGAACATTATTTTTTACCGTCGCGACGGCAGCATTATGCATATTATGCAAATGTAAACATGAATTATTCGGAACTCTTTAAACGTGACAATGTAATTAAATATACTCCTAATACAAGACATATGTATATTACCCCTTCTCTGTTTCTTATCGTTCGCTACACTTCGCTCTTTTTCAGCGTTTAACACTGCCGATAAGTGTAACAGTGTCGACAGGGCGGTGAACTACGAAAAGTTCTACCACTTATAAATATGGCAGACAGATAGTGGCTGTAATCTACCTTATTATCCTCCATTGTCATTTTATTGCCGTCTTTAACAATCGCGTCGCGCAACTCGAAACATTTCGTTCCCGGCAATGATAATATGGATAATGAGCGCCGTTAAAATAATTATAATTGTTTCCAACCGGACCGAGGTGGATAAAACTCTTAATGAGTTCAGGGCTGGCGGATGTGCGGAGAATAGCAGCGCGCGCGTAATGAGAATATCCTTTGTTTGGCATCCTTCACGTGCCTGCAACTTACTCTTCTGGTTTATTGCGTAATGACTTTTATCATTAAAAGTAGGTAAACTGTATAGTTAACCCAGTTAACCTTCTGAGAATTCCTCAACGTATTGCACTGTGAATAAAATTATATAAATAAGCGGTTATTTGTTAACCGACTTCGAAGAAAATAGGTTATCTTTTCGTCCGTATATTTATTTATTGGAATGAAGTTGCTTATCGCAGCGTCGAATAATGTAGTATTGCGTACGTACAGTACGTTGTTTTTGTTTAATTTATTTCAACGACAAATACATATTTACTTAGATAGGCATTTTTTAATTGAAATAAGAAAGTACAATTCGTAAATTTATTATATATGTATTACATTATTATATACGTCCCGCGGTTTCACTTGCGTTTAGAAAATGTATCATGATACATATTAAACCGAAATTTTATAGCTTCAACAATTTTATATTACCTGTTTGCCAGTGAAAGTTCCGTCAAAATCAGTCTCGGCGATGCGAAGTTTAATAAAAACAAACAGACAGACAGAATTACAGACAGATACATTCAGTGACTAGTTGTTATTTTTTCATTAGAAACATACATTTTAAATTTATTTATTTGAATAAATTATATCAGAATTTTCGTTCATACACACGTGTTCCGTCGGGCGAGAGCGTAAGGAACTTAAATCCTACCGGGTTTTCGAGATCGACATGTATTTTTGTATATTATGCAATATTTTTGGTACGCGAAAGCTTTCGCTTTAGTAGGCGCCTGCGGTACTAATCTACATTACTTGTATATTTTTCATTTATTGATACCTAGTTTTTTATTCTGTTACCCTACTATGTTGATTTCAGTCAAGTTCAATATTAATTTTAACATCAGAATATGTAAGTTTTGTTTTTTACCTAGATATTGTTCTGCCACGAATAACGAGCAATTTGCTCATTTAATACCTTACAATTTTTCACAATTAATTAATTCCTCACCTAAAATCATCTCTTACTTTTACTACAACACTGGTTAAATAAAGAAAAGTCTGACATCTTATTAAATTATGAGTGTACACCGTGTTTACGCTTCAATCCCTCTTTAATATGCTAATACTACCCCAGACTTGCTTACGCTTCATTTAAGTATTAATAATTTAGCATCCTTTTCTTGGAAGGGTAAAATTTGGAAAAATCCTCAGGGGGTGATTATGTCCCGTATGGAAGTAAAAACACACCTACAATTTTATGTGTTCATTGTTTAGTGGCATCGTGAGGGTTGGAGGCGCGAGAGATACTACATGTCATTTCAAATTTATTTTTGCTAACACCCTGTACTTTACGTTTGTATAAATAACGAAGGGTAACGTTGTTTAATGGATGCGCCTACAGGGTGTTACCGGTATTTAGTTATATCAGTGATGTAGTATAGTATGCATTTTTTATTGAGATAGAAGTAGAAAACGAGCATGTAGCCCATCGCATGTTAAGTGGCCACTACCGAACATAGAGATCTATAATTTTCAATCTTCACGCTTTGCCATAATTTTGCGTAGTAAAAAACTATAATATCATCCTATGCTAATTACATAGTAAAGAAAATTATGATCCAAAAAAAATGTTAACGTTGTTGCCAACCCTAACGAAATTTGGGGCCGGAAGTTCGACGATGATCCAACATTATTAGTCTCACTGATGTTTCGGCGACGTCGTTAGTTATAACGGCGCGTCGTTACAATTCAACGTTATTGCTTTAAACCTAGATAAATGCATTGGTTTGCTTGAATGATAAATGGATGTAACTGTTTTTACATAAAATAAGAATAGAACCGCTCGTACTTCGCCTTCGGAGGCACCCTTGCTTCATCTTGAGCCTACGTTAGTCCAAATCTGGACGAATGTGGTCCATGTTCGAGACACTGAGTCCGATTTTCAGCTTTTCGGATCCCACCATCGCCCGGCGAATGCTGCTACATCAATTTCTGCTTTATATGGGCAAAGCGCTGCTAAGTTATACATCGCAAAAATTCGAATCATGGAATTTGCATCAAAACCTTTACAAATCATTCCTCTTCAAATTCCTTTAGAATTTTCCAAAACAGTTTCAATAATATACTCGTACAAACGATTTGGTTTGGAGCAATACCTGAGCCATTTTTGTTTTAACCTCACAAGTAATAAAGGATAGGACATCCCTGCATGAGAGCGCGGCTCCCAGGAGGGTGACGTTATGAGGCAACACGTACCACTACATCTGGCGAAATGTCATCAATTTTAATTTGCTGAACCACATAAAGCGTGTTGGATGGCAGTTGAGTTAAAATTGCCCTTGTTTTTTTGACATACAACTTGCAAATAGCAAGCGGTGTTAAGGGTGATCGCATTATCTTATTTTTGTGCAGTTGTATTATCTTATTTTTAAATATTATATCCCTTTGTATCTTCGGAAATAGTCTTATTGATTTAGCACATTAGGAACAGATAATTTTCAAATGTATCAATATTTTTAACAGTTAATTCGAGTTATCTATTCTTTGCGCATATTTTTATTTCAAAACGCGATGTACATAGACAAATAATTGGTCCCCAGTGAGTATCCACTGAGCTTCATAGAATTATTAATCTACAGGAGTAAAATTCTATAACACATTTTTAGACACGCATTTTGTTATTGGATTGTTCATAGTTTTGAAGATGATAGCACCCTTTGTTTGTAGATAAATTTCGAAGGATTCTGGTGATGGTGTGGCGGTCCACATCTGGGTATGTTGAGTTAAAAGGGAAAGGGAGACAAATTTATCTGAAGCGTTCCAACTTAGTACTCATTTGTAGATATGCGTCTAAGCCGACCCCAGGATTCTAATCTTATATGGAGTTGATAACAGATGTCCACGGCGGCAGCCGCCAATTATCACCAGGTGGCCTGCATGCTCGTTTATTACTTATATACATTAAAAAAGTCATGGAAATCCGTGGACCCAAACACGTGATGATCTGTAAATGAAAACAGTAAGCACGTATGTCATTTACCTGACAAAATTAAACGCACCAAATCATGTAAAAAACATGTGAAAACGGCACAAATTGATAGCAAATAAAGTAGTCTATCCGTTCTATAATTGCATTTTATTTTGTTTCTAAATCATCTGCCTTTTACTGTTCCCTGTACCGTATGAAACAGCAAACGAAGGAAACGCTTTAGTTTATCTCATTAATTAATACGGTTGTGTAGCGGGATGACACGCTGCAGTATTACACACGAGACGAGTTGTGTAGCTACGAATTAAGAAGTGGCTCTCAAAGTTTCATGTATTTTCTTGAAGAAAACATTTCCCTTGCTTGTATGTAGATATATTTGTATGTATTCACTATGGGAATTCTATTTCATATAATAAATAAATGTGACTCATTGTTTATGTGATTGTATTTGTAAGTAGCTATTCTGAATCTAATAAAATTAGGTATTTTACAATTGGTATTTTAAAATTGATTACAAGTTACGTGTCGTTTAAAAGGTTACATGCTGTCATACAGATAAAATTTGTTATGATATATTAATTTACGTCTTATCGATTTAACGTATAAAATAAGAACGTTACTTTATATAATATATTTAAACTTAAAAAAAACTGAATTGCAAATTATTAGGTTAATTATTATATTGTATCAACTAGATATGTCTTTAGTTTCATAAATATGATATTATTGTTCACATAATGTTTAGTTTAAAACAGCAGAAACTGCAAGTATTTCGTAGTAACATCTTGACACTTTGAAAATCATAGCAATTCGAAAATGCTTCAGAAGGAAGTTTATGTACTTCACCTAACATAATATGCAAATTGATCCCTTAGTCGGACAATGTGTTCCATGTGCTAACAACCTAAATGTTTGAGAACCTCATGCACCGGAGTATCTTGTTTCCTTAATTCGTCCGCCTCTCGATTGCTTAGTTTAAGGCAATTTATATACGGGTCTTACGTCGAGTTGTAGCAGGGGCCTTTCGCTTTGAGTAATTAGAGCTTTTGACTGTAGTACTAATTCTAATTAATGAAATCTGGATCAATGTGACGATGGAAATATTAATTTGTTTTGAATCTTGTTTTTTATAATATAGAAGTAGCAATCGAGTAACAGTCTTCCTGATGGTAGTCATATCTGCCCGTGGACATCCGTAATCAATCTCAGATAAGATTAGAGTTTTACCTGAGGTCGGCCACGGAGGCATTGCTACCCTTGAGGACTAAGTTGGAACGCAGGAGATAAATATATCTATCTACCTACTATCTACCTTAACACCACTTCGGTACCGAAACACAGCATCGCTTAGCACTGTTGTTATAAACACAAAAAAACAAATTATGCGCTATAAATTACAAACGAGAAATGTATATTTTTGGTCATTCGACTCATAATTATGTAGGTACAATCATCGTTGCGTAAATTATGCAGTGTGTGCTCCTGGGTTCAGTTTTTTTAAAGATATAGTAAATGAAGTATTTAGATATCTCGCTTGGATTTCATGGTTAGTATAATTGTCGCCATAGTACAAGCCGGCGATGCATTGGCGACTCCTCTGGTGTTGCATATGTCTAGAGGCGAAGGTGGCCCGTCAGCCTTACCGCGTTAGGTTAGGTTATAAAAGAAAATCCTTTGAACGTGTCTATAGTATCCATATAATGAAAATTACTTCTAGAATAACGTGTACACAAATTGTGATCCGATCCACCACTAGTAAAAGGCTCTACGATCCATCTACTATTTTTACGACCCATCCTCTACCTGCCTAAATGTTTGAGAACCTTAAGCGCTAGTATCTAAGTAGTTTCCTCCGCCGCTTGATTGCTTAGTTTGACGCAATTTATATACGTCTCCTCGCGCGGCCGTGCGCTTTGAGTAATTAGAGCGTTTGACTGTAGCACTGCGCTTATTCTAATTAATGCAATCTGAATAACAGTGATGTGAATATAGTTCGCTTGTCTTTAATAAATATACATGCTGACAGCAGCACACAGGTAAGATGTTACCTGTGTGCTTAAGCTATATAATTCTTGAATATATTTCACGGGTGTGATGCCAGATATAAGTGTGAACAACGTTTATATGAATTAATAAGTAAAATTGAATATGATCTTTCAAACTTTAAAACTGTTTTTGAACTGACACACACTAGTTTTGATTTGTACTATTTGAAGTGCAGAGAAATAAATCTTAGTCCATATGGATTATACTGCTTAATTGTATGCTTCTTTATTGTTATATACCACGGCAGTCACTTCTCGAAACAAGAAAAATAAAAATAGTATGTAGTATTAAACTATAGGTATTATTCAATATGAGTGTATCATAAAGATTTCAAACTTTACGGACAGTTCTTAATATATACGTCTATTTCATCGCAATGCTTTTTAATTGGATTTTCGCAACATTCTTTTTAAGACACTAGACATTACGCACGTGTGTACTCTGTACGTGTAGTGAAATTTTCTTAGATAACTTCTTGCTCGTCAGAAATCTATCATTTTAGCCCCATTCTGTTGTACATAATATATTTTTGTATCAATCCATTCAACAGTGTTGTCGCACAAAATACTAAAAACTCGCTCACTGGTCTTAGTGAAGAGCCATTTGGGAACCAATGGACTACAAAGGTATAACGCAAAGGCAGGGAAATGTGCAGGAAATTGTGCAGGGAAGTCGACCCTGAGGGAAGGCCGGAAAATTCAGGAACGAAGGATTTAAACTACGGCAAAAATATCAACATGCATCATCTGGCGATTGCTGTTTATTGAAGTGTTTTTATAAATTTTATGGAGTTTCTTGCGTTTTTCAATAGCGAAACGTTTTCCGAAGCGGTGGTTTGGTGATGTACAAAAAGAGTTCTGTATGAATCAATTTTGATTGTGATATTGTATCACGGAGACAATATCATCGTCTATCCATTACTGCTCTACAGCGGAGCATGCGTCTCTTCTTAGAACGGCTCTAGAACATTATCAACTGCACTGTCCAATTTAGTTAACTTTACACACTTTTGAGAAATCTTATTTTCAAACCACTAGCCTAATACTTGTGCTTTAGACTATGGTATGAATGTTATTTATCCACTGTAAAAGATAAGTGGAAACTCTAAAAGTATCAACAAACTCTACACCAAACATTCAGAATGGGTGCAGACAATCGTCGTGCTCCCATTTGATCAAATTGTTTGTGTTTGTAAATTAAGTATCATTGTCTGTAGCCGTCTGATGTTCTGAAGCACCGCAATTGTTAATGCTAGGACCTAGCTTAGGGTTGGGTATAATGCGCTGCTTTTTGGAATGGCTGCAATAACTGAGCATCAAAAATTTAATCATCACTGAGGCGCTGTTCCGATGGAATCTGTTGAAATCCTTATAATTATTATCTTTTGGTAAGTTAGATAAAGCTGGTTGTTTGTTTATTCGTTTTTACTTGTATAGGCGATAAGAGAATATCGTAAACTGGCTTATTGAATTAATTAGCGCTTATGCCTGTATTGGTTTGTGTTAAAAAGAAAATTTTACGGATCTGCATTTATAAAGTTTTGCGATTGTATCTCTGCGACTCAAAATCGCGTTACTAATATCGCTAGGCGCCATGAGCCCTTACACAAATACGATTATGCCTTTGTGTTAGATGTGGTTGTCCCCTTATTACGTCTGGCCCAAACTTGGATATTCATTTCGTATTTATTTAGAGTTGTACTTTGTTTGCACGGGACGTAGACAAATAGGCTGGATAGTTTCTAGCACTTTGGCCACTTGAAGGGTTAAACACACAAGTGTCGCTTGGGATTACGTTTCTTTTATAGAGATAAGGGTTGATGTACAGAATGATCCGCTGCGAATATAAGACAAGATTCGCGAGAATGGCTTGGAGTGGAGAGAAAAAGGAAATAGACAAGTAGGAGGAAAAGATTTCGATTTTATCCTTTTGTGGACATTATTTACTGCACCCCGTGATTTCCCATGCAGGTACACATGTACGTATAATCAAAATTTAATACTTTCAGCAATTTTCAGTAATTTTGCGTGTGTTTCACGGTAAATTTTATGTGTTTTTATTTTTTGCTTGGTACCCTAACACATTTTCTGAAATAAGAAAATGAACTGTCAGTTAAATTCTTTTGAAAATAGGCCTCTCTGTTTCAGTGATTAGACAAAACAAACGGTTTGACAGACAAAAAAATAATAATAGTTTTTTTTTTATAGGTACCGTTTATACGTCCACATACATTCAGTAGAAAGCTGTTATTTTCACATTACAAATAGACACTTTAATTTTACTCATTTGTATATATTGGGACTCACACGTCTACATACATAGAAAACTAACTTAAGTTTCTTAGCAAAAACTCCACCAATAAATTTAAATGTTATTCTCCAAAATCACAGCATCACATTATTGATTGCCAATAACGGCAGAAGCACAACAAATGCTATTTTGAGACGAATAGCGTCACTCCCTATTGCGACGAAGACATTTGCAATATTGCGTTGACAAATAGTTCGCGTCGGTATGCAAACGGAGCTCGGATTGTTTGAACATCGATCTCGTCCTTTGAGGGTATATGAATAGCGGGAGACAAGCCAAGTTATGGAATCAAGAGCATCATATTAGGTTTTGCTGTAGTCGGTCACGGTTGTAATTTACTGCCGCTGTTTGGAAGAAAGACTCATGGGGTTTAACGAGGAGGTGCCAACACAAACCTATATATAGTGAGGCAGTACTCCGCTTCGCTAGAAAGGTGTGAATGATAAGGTACATAGTGGCATGGCAGCTCATCTGTGATCGTCTTCAGATAAAACCTATGTAGATCCGGACACTGATGTCCGCGTGCGATTGACGGAGTGTGGACCGCCTGGACTTCTTACCATCAGGGGAAGAGAAAGCTCGCTTGCTACTCCAATATTATAAAAATGAATTATCAAAATGTATGAATACCACTTACCGTCAGATGGACTACACACTCCTTTGCTACTTACATCGTATAAAAACAACCACCATGAAATATATTTTTGTAAGCAGCCAAATAAATTGTGGAGTTCGATCTACTTTAGACTTTCCAAGTCGTAACAATTAGCTTTGTATTTTAACAAAGACATTGGCAATATCGGTTTGTCAAACAGTATTGGAAGAACGTCTCTGGTAGTAGGCAAAAGGGGTGAGCGCGATTATTTGAACGTCGATTCCTCCCTCCGAGGGCTTGGGATGAGTTATCGTTTAGGGCGTTATCACAATCGCGATTTACGAGCTTCCGACGAGTGATATCAACGTACTCGTAGCGTTTGCAAGAAGCGAGGTAAGCAGGGCTGCCAATAAAAAAAGGCTGAATTCTTGCCAACAAACAAAATATAGTGTTGTAAGAATACATTACATTATTTATAAATTACTCGCAGAAAATATTTTATTCTTAAAGTAAAATGGTAACTTATAATTGGCCAGCCATCTAGCAGTCATCAGTTTTGATAATGAATAATTGCTTTCATATATTGGCCTTTTGCTGCTAGGCGGCAGTAGTGGAAGTATTTTGGGTGCCACCAATGTAAACTATGATATAGAAGTATAGTGTATAAAATAGAACTTGCAAACGAGCGTGCAGTCCACTTGGTTGTAACTGGCCACTGCCGCCCATGCATTCTTGTAATTAACCCCAGGTAGGATAAGAGACCTTTTTGAGGTCGACCACAAATACCTCACTACCTCTGAGGACTAATTTAGAAAGCTTTGGGATAAGTATGTCTTCCTAAATACATTCCTAAAAGCAAAATACAACCATGCTTGACACTGCTGTTATTAAGCCAACAAAAGGTGTGGAGGTGATGCCTCCGGATTCGCAATATGAACATTTTACCAACCTCGACTAGTGACTAGTTTAAATTTTATATTTATGTATATTACAAAGATTTTTTATTCTATTTTAAAAGATAATCATTATACAGACGAGATATTAAGGTCAGCCAAATTATACGGTTTTGTCATTCAATTATACAATCCAGCATCCCGGCAGATTAGAATTGGTGAGGGGCACGGGACCGTCGCGTTGTTGCAACGTACTCGTTGCATACGCGACGGGCTTGCTGCACAATAAGTGATCACTTTGTTATAGTTACTTCTACGCGACTCTGATAAGGGCCTAAAGTTTGTGTTAGAAAGATAATCTTCGCAATTTTATTTTAATCATTCGTCATATTGGATTGTGCTTCATCTTCGAATTTCAATTTTACGTTTTACTTACAATATAATTGCAATTATTAATAATATGTTTACATTATGTTAACTATTCTGAAGGAAGAAAATGATTAAGTCTTTGAGCTATTGTATATCAACTTGAGCACTATTTCTGTAAATATATTACTCTTCTAAGACGAGTGCACGTCTGCAAATAATTATTTATCTACTTGTAGAAGACACCTTTTCTCTTGAGGAGCAGTCAGGCAGTGGTTCAGTCTTCCTAAAAAAATGATGGAAAAAGTTATAATGGATTCAAAATAAGTGTTAAACTCAGTTCTTTCAGCATCAAATCATTTAAAATAGATACAAAGCAAATCGATAATTATAACGGCAGTATTCGGATCAACAAACGCAGGCTGAGACAATATGTTTTGTGTATAGCGACGTGTGGTGAATATATTTTGACCGATTTCAAAAATGCTTTTACACATATATGTATTTTTTATTTACATTATAAAATATATTTCATATTCAAGTAACTACAGATTTATAGGAGCTAACAAATACAGTCTGAGACAATGCGATATTTGTACCGGAGTAACCAATGCGAATATTTTTTAAACAATATAAAATATATTAGACTCGTATTTTTTCCATAAAAATAAAATTTTGGTATGAAATATATTTTTCTCAATAGTAGTAACTGTGGCCCAGAGACAAACTTCATTATCGTTCTGTCCTGCTGCTGGACTTGCGTTTCCAGGCCCTTTCTACTACGCTGATTAATGACTAATTAGTAGTAGAAAGCCTTTAAAAACTTTTGTAGAGACGAAATCTTTAATAAGATGTTTTAAAAAATCCACTTTGTAAAAAAATACTACAGAATGAGTGATTTTAAATAAAAATCGTGAGATGCTTTTTATAAACGCCTCTTAATAGCATTTCCATCTAATTCCTCAGCTGCGAAACGCAACACCTGGCTACATGGGAAGATGAAAAATGTAATTTGCGTCCGACACCATTTGATCTTTTTATCCTGCCCTGATTTAAAGCGGGTTTGAAAATAAAATGTGCGTATTTTTAGACGACAATATTATTTATAAGATATAGGCGTCACTAACACAAATAATGGTGCATTTATATATACATAATTCACGTTACATCGTTCATGTTCTATATGATGTGTATATGTGCCTCTTCCGTATATCTTCCGTAACCTGAACGCGCAGACATGGGCCATGGCTATTCAAATATTGTATAGAAAAATATGATTTTGTCTGAAACGATACGTTCCATGTCTGTACATATCTACAATGGTGCCTTATACATTAAAGAAGTTATTAATTATATGATGTTATTGAAGCTTACAAAATTAATTTAATGAAAGCGTTCAGGTTAAATAGTACTTCTCTTGGCATTTATATGATTGACGCTTATTAATAAATTTTAATGTACAAAAAGATGATAGAATCTTTTAGTATTCATTTTTGGTGGTACCTTCACACCAACCTCTGTTTTTAACACAGTTAAGCGCTGGTGTGTTTCAGTTAGTAGGGTGTGGTAATAGTAATTAGGTAATAAACAGTGTGAACC
>DWRA01001567.1:0-16575 GCA_018250295.1 Spathilepia clonius
GGTCAGTTACCGAATGAAATTAGCAATTACCAAAACAAACTCAAAGCACGCGCAACTCTGGCTCCGCCCACTTTATTTACATGTGGTGACTTGTTGATGTGAATCTGCATCCGTAAAAACTCCGCATTGATTGATGCGGATGCAGATGTCTGAATTAATTCGAATATTGCGGATGCGAATATTCGTAACACCCCTGATCTACACTCAACAGATGACGTCACAGAAGACCCCCCCTCTGTCAGACTACAGAATTATTCATTTATTTCTCTTATCGGCATGTGGGTTACGGGAGCACATTAATATAAAATTACAAATACTGGCAATAAAATCTAAAAGAATTGAAATTTTTCAGGTCGTATACACAGGATATTTGTTGCCCGTCACTAATAAATCAATTTGTACACTGTTTTGCCTACCAATGCTCAAAATTTGACAATGTCTGCGTACTCATTGTGAAACTTCGATGTTTGGTAGAAAAATTGTTTAGATTAATTTTTAACAACGTCAAGTAAGAGTGTCTCAGAGACTAAATTTATTATATTCCTTCGTGCTTGCAACCGATATATACAATATAATTGTTTGTCATCGGTCATTTTCCGTTTGCGATTTTCAAACACTTCGTTGACTACTAAATACTTGATCACTTATGTGAACTAACTGTCATGAGCCTTAACAAAAGCTAGCACTGAATGGAGTTAGATATACATAACAACTAATCGTATATACCGTTTATTAAATTTTCCAGATTCTGTCAGAGTAGTGACATCTAAACGTGGAAAGCCTGCACTCGAGATGGGACCATACAAATATCTTCTCCACTCCAAAAACGGTCCAAAAGTAAGATGGATGTGCGACAAGCAGAGACGACTTCGCTGCAATGTTACTATTGTCACAATAGACGACACAATAATACATATGAAAGGAGATCACGTACATTAAACTAAGACTGATTTGAAAATACTTGTAATAAAAATATTGATACACGAAAAACATACTTCTCTAAAGATGAGATTTAGTTTACGAAATATCAAAAAAAGCCTAGATAAGATGACCTTAATGGTACCAACGTAAATTTGGACCTGTATGATGATTAAACTGCTTAATTAACATATAAGCATGTGAATTTTAACAAAAATGAAGGTCTGAATACATATTAGAAACACGGGAAGTTAATAAGCAAACTTCAACAGATCTTTGTAATATTTTTATACCAAATTGGAATAAACTTCACATCATTAAATGTCAGAAATTACCTGTAATATAATGAACCCACCTCCCTTCTTAAAAATTTAAGGATTTACAAAAAAATGTAATAAGTTCTTTCCGTCCTTTAGCCGAAAGGAAAAAGCCAGATAAATTTTACTTTGAGGTAACTTTTACGAACTGGTCGTTTACTTTTGTACGTAATTAAAATATTTGTAGGATACTATATGATTGTTAAGAAAATCTATATGCTACATTAAAGTACATTTTGGTGCGTTTACTGATAGAATGATATTTTTTAATTCTAATTTTGGAATACTCTATGATTTATGTTATCATAGAGTCATTTCTTTTCAATGTTAGGCAGGGGACTCTTTTCTGAGTGTGTTGGTCGTCTGTGGATCTGTCAACTACATTTGATATAACTTTCGTGATTTCTAATAATTTTAATATAGTTGGTTTAATAACTAGAGTAGGTTCAACAACTTCATTTTACCTTTTGTATTATTTTTTATGCATAGCTAAGTCAACATTAAACGATTTAAATATTAATAAAGCTGTTTAAAGTAAAATGCTTTTTGTTTTAACAACATTACCATTAGTTATTGAACCATTAGTATCCTCGTCGTCATTAACCAATCACTATCCCGCTGCTAGGCAAGGGTCTCTTCTTAGAGTGAGAGTGGTTTAGTTCAAGTTCCCCCGCGCTAGCCAAGTGCGATTGGTATCCTATATCTCATCGTTACTATCCTACTACTGAATAATTCTTTGTACAAAATGAGAAGACTGATAGTGCAGATTAGTAGTCCATACAAACGTCTGAAAAGAAAATATTTAGAAACCCCTAACTGTTTTCGTTTATTGTTAAAGCAAATGACAATAAAAGGTGAGTTATAAAAGCCTTGAATCTCCAATCTGTAACTATGCTTTCATAAAAATTGAAGACAACATATGAATATCATGGAACTTAAAATAAAATATAATATTTGAGATTGATGTGCACTAGTCATCGAAAATAAAGAGTTGAACTTCGAAACTAAGTCTAAGTTAAGTAGTCATAAACAACTCATATTTGTTACTACCTAATCTTCACTAGCATTGGAATCCGAAGTTCTCACAATTCTACCAGGTAATGTATTCTCCTGTATCTCTTTTACTTAATGTAACATAATCGTTTTATATATTCAGTGCATTAATATTACAGTTTTCCTGTCTTTGACCCAGTCATATCACGGGAAACCAATATACACCTCATGGGGAATCGGATGGATGTCGATTCCTACGTGGTCCTGTTCCTGGCATGAAGAAATTATGGAAATGTTCCTATTAGTTGAAATTAGGCTATGCTAGCGCCATTACTCAATTTTGAACTAGCTTTGACAAAATATAGAATATTATAACAAGTTGATTAAGAAACGTGTTATCATGTACTTTGATTTAAAATCTGTAGATATATTGCTTCTTTGCTTCAATAACGTGTTATCTTAAACACATAATTTTACAGTAGAGCATTTTAAAAATTTCAAAAAAATATTTTTACTTAATTGTGTATTTTTTACCTTTATTGTAGATTACATGCAAACTTTAACACCTTAGCTATCTCAAATCATAAGATACGCAATCAATTAAAATATTTTTTTGAAATTTAAAAATGCTCTACTGTAAAATTGTGTTTTTCAAGATAACACGTTCTTGAAGCAAATAAGTGATATATGTATTTAAAAGATTTGATGTATATGTGTCTAGACACGGTATTAAAGAGAATTAAGGTCTGTTATATCATTTTATGTACACTGCGTTGCATTCACATAATAAGTATTAACATACATAAGGTAGGAATCATTTATCACATTTGTCTTGACTTACATTTCGAGTGTAGATATTAATGCCTCTAGGAGAGTAAGCATACAAAAGAATTAAGATTTTTACGTCTGGTCTTTTAACTTACGAAAAGACCAAATATATAATATATAATGAAAAAAATATATTTTGTTCACTTCTATTTCTGATGTGCCGTCGGATGAGTTGTCTGATTATCGCTAGTTTTAGTTATAAAAACGTATTTCTTGGAGAATACTGTAGTTATATTAGTAACTTATTCTTTTGTTATGCTTCCTTAATACATCTTTACTAAGTAAATTTAATCATTTAGTTAAGTAATAATTTAAATTAATTTAAAATCAATTAATTAATATTTATACGTACATTAGAAATAATTGGCTTTGTGACAGTGATATTCATTCATTTGTTTAATAAAACCATAAAACTGGCAAGTATTTCACTTGGTAGTTACAACCCATTTACGTTGTGCTTAGGGTGCTTTTATAGAGAACCTGGCATACTACTGGTTATTTACGGTTTGTGTACTAATAATAATATTAAGGCTGAGCTCAATTTTGCTAGCTTCTCCATAATAGCGCCCATCGTTGCAGAGACATTCTTATCGTAGCTAAAAAGATTTAGCGTTTGGACTAAACCTATTTTATGTAAAACACTTCTTGATAAAATAAAACGCTTTTCATTTTTAACTACGAGTACTGCGTTGCGACAGCTTTTTATTTTATTGCCAGTTTTGCAAATGTATTTTAATCGTGGTTTGGTAACTAATGCTTGCTTTCACTTGGAATTACCTTATTGGCATTTGTTACTAACAAACTAATTTAACTGTATTTAAGGTAGAATACATTGGGCTTGTTAACACCAATAACAATCTTGGTTCCAAATTCTTCTCTTTGTAGATAAAGACGAATCCGCGCCAGAAGAACTGCCTATAGAAGACTTTGATGACCTCCTCGCGGCGTTTGATCTACAAAATCCTGAGTAATATCAAAATTAATGATGATATAAGGTGATGACGTCACAGTGTGTATATAACGATTACCTTTGAATGTGTATAATAGTTAGGGGCGAAGTTCATTAAAATGTATTGTAAAGAAGCGCGGCGCGTCGTTGTAGCAGGCCTGGCATCATCCATTTTTCGTATCGTTCATTTTCATCACATCTCATACTTTTGTCAGACTTTATCTTTACTTGACACATTTGCGTACAACAATCGACAAGATTTATTTCTAAGTGGTTACTTTTTACGTAAAATCGTCCGTGATATTGATAGACATTCTTAATAGAGAAAATCTAAAAGTTGAGTGGAAAAATCTTTAATGCTAACCCTGCAGGATGTAATGGAAAAGTGTTAATTTTTCAGTATGTGTAATTAAAGGTCTTATTATACTTACAGTATGTATAATTGAGGTCTCAATGGTGACGCAAGAAAAAAATCGAGTAAAATTTTTCCAAAAAAAAACACAAATTGAAAAAGCATAAAATGCGATGTTTACAATGCGCTCATTTCATGCGTTCATTTGTACTGATTGCTTGGGAAATACCATAAAAGTGCACAACATATGTGAAATATTATTTTACTTGGTTTTTTTCTGAACACAAATAGCGTTGTAATTATAATGTTAATGGTTTCCATACGACGCTCCGCGCTGCGGTATATCAACGCAATTTACTAATTATTATACAATAATTGTAATTATACAAAAATGTTTCATTATTAGTAAATTACGTTGAGCGTTACGTTGATAGCTAAAGAGAATTATCACCAAATAGACTCCTAACATAGGTATAAAATGTCTATATATAGATAAGACCAATAGATATTAACGTAATGCAAAGGTTCCCAAAAATTTTTTCTCGTAGACCACTTTAAAAACATATTGGTTTCGGTGGACACCCTGTTAATACATCTGTCATGTTCCGAAAACTTACCAATATTGTGAAGCGTAGATCTAACGATGAAAATTTGCATCGCAGCAAAGAAAAAGAGGTATGCAAGATTTTTAAAACTGGCAACCGCTGACTTTCTTAATATTGTATCTGTTTATATCGATACTTAAAGTGCCAACATTTTCGTCTTTTATTCTCAAAAACAGATATACAACTTGTGAACTCTATATTTTCCGGCTATCGTACTCTTATTGAGTCTCCCGTGCACCCCCGGGGGTCCACTTGTACCACTTTGGGAATCACTGAAGTACTGTAACATAATTCGATTTCTTATTTGTCGTGCTTGAGTAAATCTGCGTGTAGTTCTAACCAGTCGATGTTCAACCCTCTTCCCCCGTATAAGTTTTAGTCTTACGCCCCTTATTAATAATCAATCTGTCCAAGTTATACCTATCAAAGATCAAAATTTAAACGTGTCTACTAGATAAAAATTATCAAATATCGATCTTTGTTTGGCAAAACATTATATAGAGCGATTATTAATAACGAATATTATTCCAAGGAATATTACATCTCGCAAGATCTTTACAAACTTTCCTGCTCTATTTAGACTCCTTAGAGTTTTAAAAATATATTTCTTAGTCTATAAAGGAAGTGTATAAAATATCATATTTATAAACCCACCGATTTGTCTTATGGGTATTAGTAAGTAGGTTTAGGAGACTGTTCTAGTACTTCATTAGTGATTATAACCTTGGAAAGGGTAATACGGCGGTCCACGTGTTCAAATTTGTGCGGGACATTCCTTCGCTATATATAGTACTATACACTATGATATACTACAGGACTGCAAAGCGATAGGATATGGAGCTTATTAGCGATCGTTAAATGCGAAAAATGTATGTGTAAATAGGTTTATAATCGTGTATGGTAAAACATAAGAACTTTTGGCGGAACCTTTTTTGAAGGAAGTGTTGTGAAAAAATTATGAATCTCGTGCCAAATATTTATTTAATTATGAAACTGTACTGTCTCGGTTTAAGTATGACAAAAACTACTGAGTCTTTGTTTGTGAATTTTAGTATATTTTATACATCTATTCTAATATTTACCATAAATTAGCAATGTCTATGCAGACGAAGTCGCGTTAAAATACTAACATATTTCATACGTATATGATTTATGGTTTTAGTGTAATCCACAGTTTTAGTCTTAGTCTACTTTCGTCTTAAATCAGATTTAAGAATAACTAACTAAAGTATTTATTTTGTATAAATTTTAAAAAGTATTTAGAACGCATGTATCCAAATATCCTATTTATTAATTTTTAAACTAATTCTATTAATTCCGTGCCAGTAATTTATTTTATGAAATTCAATTTCAATTAATACTTAATTTTAAGTTTGTTACTTAAAAATAAAATGTGCCATCTTTTCTCATCATTGTCGATAGCGAATTAAGAAATACCTACATATATCATATATTTAGACACTAACATAATTTGTTATTTAATATCAAACTATTATCGTCCCACTGCTGGACACGAGTCTCATCTAAAAGTGTGACGGGTTAGGTAATGGTCCACAACTCCGGCCAAGTGCTGATTGGTAGACTTAACACACCCTTGACAACTTCCTTTTTATTTTTAAATTTGTAAGGTTGTAAGGGCACATCAAATATAGGTACTATATGTCGTTATTATGAACACTATGAAAATGCTAAAAATATATTAAAGCTTTTAACCCGCGGAAAATTATCAGCATCCGAAAAAATCTTATGAAAACTTAGTATCATAATACGGTACTCCCGTAAATATGTATATGAAATACTGGCAGTAAACATTATTTTTGTATTTACACAGTTCCTTAAAAAAATTCATTGCGGCTATTAAATTATTTAAAAACGGTTGTAAAGTATATTTTGTTTGCTAAAACATTTACCAATGTATCGTATTAATTAGTTCGTAAAAAATATAAAATCATTTGTTTTTAAATCCTTCTTCCTTAATTATATTAAATTGAGTTGTGTGTGTTCGTAATACTTGTTCTAAATTACCGTTTACGTTGAAGTTTTTTTTGTTATTATCTTTAGGTTTATTTTTAATTTTTCTCAAATTTTCAGCCTACCAGCAACTCTTATTTTTTATATTGTTGACTTAGTAGCCAATCCGCTAAGGATTTTTTGTTGGATATTAATGTTTAATCTGTACCGATCCCAATTCGCGTTCTACATAACGCGAAGGTCGCTGATAAGACAACGTCCTTGCGGTTCAAAGATCACGCACACTAATCTATTATGTTTACATTACTACAAAGTGTATGTTTAGATTTGTTCACATCTTGTGTTTACGTCCATCGTAATATAAGTTGTCCTTATTAGTGAGCAATTAAGTCTGATATTTTACTTATCGTAAATGGAGGAGACAAATCTTCCTATTCATTTTAGATACTCATCAAACTATTTTTTTGTTTTATATATTTTGTACTTTTTCTATTAGAATTAATCAATATTATTTAAATCCGTAGTTCCTATAGTAACTTTCTAATTATATTTTGGATACAATCAGAACTTATTATGTCAAATTATTTGAAGGTCTTAATCATAACACGATGGGTACATGTTATTTTCTTTCGGATAATTTGAGGAAATTCAAGTATTACCTAAATTAATGAATCGTATTATTTGTACTGTTTACTTTTTAGATGCTTCCAAAGCTAAGAAGCTCTGAGAAAACTTCTCCAAATATTTAAAGAAGTTACTAATTGTTTAAGAATATTTTAAGCGCTGGCCTATTTGTATTTTCTCAATGACCTATTAACAAATGGACGGGAATAATACAAATTTTGCGAAAAAAATTGCAAAAAATATATTTTCGGAGACGTAAGTGCTTAGCAATACAGCCGTTGTTAAGAATTTTGTTTACATAGTTGCAATTAATATCAATAAAACATTTCATTTTAAATCAATGTAAGACCCCATTTGGAGCATTATAACAGGTTTTAAGAAAAAATATAAATTCACTTTTCTGAAAAAATATTTGCTAATTGAAAAGTTATTTTTGGCATTGGTGACGTTTACTAATTTTGTTGAGTTTGGCTTGCTTTTTCCTATATTATATGCCAGATATGCCAAACAAGACAACATTCTCGATTACATCCTCTAACGTATCAAGTCATACATATACAACATATAAGCATAGTATATAGCTTAGATAAGAACACAAATGATCTTTGTTTATAGTAAACAAAGTTCCCTTCATTTCCTAAGTAGTGACGTCACTTTGGTAAACACGTTACAATAGTAGAATATAGATACGATCGCCACGTCAAACCGACGTGCAAAGTCCACACGATATCTTTGAGTGAATCATTGCACGTTTAAGTGATTATAGATAATGATTCTACGTCAAAAATAACGTTAACATAATTCAATTACTGTAATATATGTAATGATTGATTATATTGGACCTACTTATGCAAAACAGAATCAACCCACACAATGATAGTTTTGAGATAAAGTCATTTTTGTCAATTTTGTATACTGTAAAATTTTAGGTTATTTTTAATAAAATCTATTTACAATATTGCACATAATAATTTGTTCTATGTATACAAATATAATATTGTTGGAAATCATCAACATTTTTAATGACTTTGGCATATGTGTGGATTGGTTCCTGTTTGCATAAGTAGGTCCAATTGTGATTTCTTGAATGTATTGATAGGTACTGATGTAAATAATACCTATGTATTACGAATTTCTGTGCGCCGTTTGTATGATCGAAGTATTAATATTTCTCAGAATAGAGAACACTTAGTGTAGCCTAAGTTCTATGATAATGTCTAAAGAAAAAGATAAATTTTTACTTCATGATTTTAGGTGTTATTAAATAGATATGTACCTAAGTACGGATAAATGTTGTGTCTTCGGTGTCCTAGGTGAATGTATTCATTATTATCAACATATAACTGATACGATTTTTTCAGTATATTTTGTATATTCTAGGGCCATAACTAATATATGAATGTGGTTTATTTCAACTTTGAATTTAGAAAGTAAGTTAAGTGAATATTTAAACGTATACGTACCAAAGAATACTGAATTAAAAGTGTATTATTATTTTTAATATATTGCATATATAATTAATTATTAAATTATTATGTTTCACGGCAAGTGTCGCTTATTATATTTTGTTTTATATTTTTTGTAATAAATATTAAACGTCTATTATTAAGGTTTTTTTATTACCAATAAAATACTATAAATAATTCGCACAAACTATTAATATTATTAATTTAAGTCATGAAATAGTAATAATAAAAGTTGTGGGCTCAAATTCTTTTCGAAATAGTATTACTGAGGACCTTACTTTGTGATGTGTCGAAGGCCACTGCCACCGATGGACATTTGTAATCCACCCCAGATAAGACGTATCCTACCTTAAGTCAACCATACATACGTTGCTACCCCTGGTGATTAAGTTGGAATGATAAGTACATATGTTTCCCTTATCACATCCTTCAAACCAGAAGACAGCAGCGCTTAACACTGCTCTGCATTATGCATTGTTCAACAGGAGTCCCGTAAATAATAAATAAATAACGCTTTCTACAGTTAGGTCCACAAACTAGGATCTTCTTTGTCGTGGAAACACAAACAAGAATACACAAACACCCAGATTCAAAACAGAAATGTACCTTCATCATTTAGAATTCTTGCTGGCTGTGGATTGAACCCGGAACCCTCTGCGTGTCAGATCGGTATGGTTTTCGCTCCGCCCGCCCCCTAAATATTTGTAGTATGTCAAATTATGAAATAATTTATATTCCCGGCAAGTTACCTTTAAACATTTTGCTTTATATTTTTTGTATTAAATATTAAACGAATTGTGTCATTTAATGTTTATTTCTGAAAAACAATGTAAGTAATTTGCACTAAAATTAAATTAAGCAAATATTTGAATGGTATAATGAACTGTGTATGGATTATTTTCAAATAGTATTAATTACAGAATTCTAATTTCATCGCTGTAAACAGCGTCACGTTGGATGAAGGTTTAATGAAGTATATTTTAATTGATAATGTACTCAAATGCTGTTCATACGATCGAATCGGGGATTTTTCTAATCTTGACTTTCAGTTTTTTATTAATTGTAATAAATCAAATAATTTTATAAAACACCTTTTACAGACGCAACGAACCGCGCTACAATGATAATAACGTCTCACGGGACGAAGTTGCTGCAATACGAAGGACACACGTTCTGGAGAACAAACCGGAACTACAGTTGTGATAGATGGTATTGTTCTTCTAGAACATCGGTTGGATGCAAAGTGGTCCTCAGGTGTGTGGGCCTCGAGGTGATAGATAAGAAGTTCGACCACAACCACCCACAACCGGTTATGGTGCAAGATAAACATGGCAGGTACTCGAAAGTTAAGTCGTGGAATTCGAAACGTTTGATGCACGATGCGACGTATTTTGATACTAGTAACGCCATCTGTTGACGGCGTTCGGAATGGGATGTAGTTAGATCAATGCGTTAGATGCACGATGCGGCGTATTTCGATACCAGTAACGCCATCTCTTGAGGGTGCTTTGATTTAAACGTACTTAGTGTGCAGTCTTCCAATAAATTTGTTTATGTTTAGTTCATATTTGGTGGACTTTTCAGATTTAAGTTACTTTTATCTTTATGTTTAATATAATATTAGGTGTAAGCCATATGAATCGAATATATTGTATGGTGACGAAGTGGATTCAAAGACTAAGTTTGTTACGGCTAATAATAATTACTGTATACCACTGTTATAATCCATTTTTTAAATATTGTTCGTTAATTTATTTTTCCTTTTTTGACGTAAAATAAGTTCTTGGTATGTTCATAAAATATACGTATATAATTGTTGCTTATACTTGGATATAAATAAAATTGATATTTTCTTGAATGCAGGTGACTTAATTTCCTATAAACGGATCTCTTTATATGTACTGTACATGTTTATTACGAGAGATGTCCAATATGGCCACTTACCGTCAAGAGAACTGCAAAGTCCACTTTAATTTTCATTTTCAAATGAATTTAAAAAAATATATGTAATTTTCAAAACTGTTAATTCCAGGGCACTTCATAACGACTTACCAGGGTACAAAACTTCTGAAGTACGAAGGTTACACTTTCTGGGTGAGAACCAGACCAAACACCCATTGTCAGACGTGGTACTGCTCATCAAGGTCGGCTACCAACTGCCGTGTCGCCGTCAAATGTGTAGGGAATGAGGTTATTGATAAGAAACTCGAGCATAACCACCCTAGACCAGTAATGGTGCAAGACAGTCAGGGAAGATACTTCAAGAAGATCGTAAAGTAGTGGAAGTTCATCAAAGTGATTATAATATGCATATTTACCACACATAGTAGATAGTGGTTTTCCTAAGACAGCAAAAGTATTCTTTCGGATTCTCTGGATTCAAAAAAGTATACTGGCCCTAAAAGAATACTTTTGCTGTTTTAGGAGGGCCAGTATACTTTTTTGAATCCAGAGAATCCGAAGGTTTTAAAAGTAGAATGGGTTGATTCCTATCAATGAGAAAATATAGTTTAACGCCTAGATAGAACGAACAATAATTAAATATAATCTACGTAAAATTAATAAAATTTCATTCTGCATGTAAACGAATATAGCTGGAAATAAAAACTATTTTTGGAGTCAAGTATCATAGTTTCTTTCGCCTCTTCTTCTCCACGAAACACCTCGTGAAGTGGTGGTAAATTCTTAACGTTCAAAAAGAAAACTGTAAAGCATTTTGAATTTGAATGAAATATTTTGATTTTTTTGATCATTGTTTGCCGTTCTCAATCACAGCCACCAACTGTATTTATCACTAATTAAACATTTATTTCCAGCTCACGGAGCAATCATCCAAATGGCAAGCGGAGCTAGATTATTTTGGTATTGCGGGTACACATTTGCAAAATCCAAGGTCAATATTGGTCGGAAAACGGTAAGGTGGTACTGCTCGTCAAGATCCAGGCAAGATTGTAAGGCGTCTCTTGAGAGCAAGGACACTGCGGTGGTGATTAGCATGAACGTCCACAATCATGAACCACCTCGGCTCTTCATTGATGAAAATGGAAAATATTCCAAAATTAGGGATAAGAATCCGGAATAGTAATTCATAGTATTGTAGCAATGTAAATAGGAACAGACTATATTTGAAAGGTAGTACCAGTACGGTCGAACTACGGAATCGGAAAAGTATGTTGATGTTAGTTGACTTACATATGATGCAACCATTCTAGGATTCTCCTCAGGAGGGGCAATGCTTATGTGATCGGCTTCAAATAGATGTTCTGTATGGAAATGATTACAGGTGTCCATAGGCGGCAGTGACAATTTCCCGTAAGGTGGAAGTCATATTTATTTGCTACTTTAATCGTTAGGTTTAGCATCATAGGGCAGTATTAAAGAGTAGTTGATGGCAAAAGGGCAGTTGATCACAATTTAAATTATAGAGGAGGACAATTATATCCTTATGACACCATAAAAGTTGCCATGAATATCTATATAAATGTTTTTTACAGTTATCTTGACAGTTATTTAAAAGCTATGGGATTGTAGATTAGTAGATAATGGTAGATAATATAATAGATAAAATATTTTAGAACCTAACAATATGTAGCATAACTGTGGCATCTTTTGTAAACATATAATAAAACATTTTGAAAAGTACTTAAATAAATAAGGTACTAATACCAGTATATACAGGCCTACGCTGTAGTATTAATCCCATTAAAATAGAACGTAAAAATGTGAGCCAAGTTCAACATTAAAAATATGTGTGGTTTCGACTTCGCCGACAAAAAAATTGAGGTCTTTTTCGCGCCAAGTTCTGTATATACATTGTTTGTACACAACTTTAAAATAAACCTAAAACGAGAATTTGTTATTGCTTAATATAAGAACAATGTTTTGTAGATACCTAATAATACAACTTTTTAAATTTTAATTGACGTTACTTAAGTTAGCAATACAATATTAAATTATCAATGAAATACACATTAAATCAAGGTCTTCCGCGTTTTTATAAAAAAACGATTGATATAAATCAATTGAAAGTAGTTTTAGGTTTAGACATAATATTATACAACAGTTATATATTATCTTACAATTTGACGAAGCACTGCCTTTAGAAAAAAATGTAAAACCAATAATTAAATTGCAAATGCGAAATAGAATAATTCTAATACTAATAATTATTATTGTTTGAAATTATAATATGTAGTTATAGTAATTATTTATTGTTATTAGTAGTAAACGGATCCGGTAACAACAATATACGAATGCCGATATTAATTTGGATTTATTTTTAATCGTCTCAAAACTCAAAAAGAATACAGGTGAGTTATCCATACACGCCACTCGTGTTTTTGAGGACCTGACTGCGCCAGAAAGAGGTTACCATCTAATATGCCAACTTTACCAACCAGGTAACTTTGCCTAAAGAACCAGGTAGCAAATAGTTTTCGTATTGAAAATATTTTAAATATATGGCAACATTTATTCATTAACGCAATAAATAAAGCTAAAATAAAAATACGATAACGATTTGCTTATGGTTCTTATTACTTTTATTATTGGTTCTTTTCGCAAAGATATTTTTATGTATGCCCAATTCTTTGTCACGCCTATGCCACCTAGGATTGCCAGCCGTACTATAATGTTATCTCACTACATTTTAGTAAATTGGTTTTGGCCTTATTAGCATTAGTTTCCGATATTAAGAATAAAGTTGGCGAAAAAATATTGTTGCATCAATAATATGGATATGATCATATTAGATCTTATACCTTTTATCAGTCTGTAAAGACAAAAGAAGGTATTCAGAGAATTATGTTTTTTTTCATACTGAAGTACTATATTCTTTTTCTTTTATGAGCAACGTTACATCAAAATTTCGAAAATTTAACATTGCGTCATCTATTTCTTTTTTACATCAATATATCAAACCCGAAGACCGTTTACAAAGGCAATGATAACTTATAATTTCGATAGAGACGTTAATATGTTTTATGTGACTTCAGGACAGATAATAAATATGGTGAACGGATCCAATTTGTTTCTGTACGGTGGCCACACGTACTGGCGTGCCAATCGCATGAACTTCGTGAAGCAGACTACCAGGTGGTACTGTTCGTACAGGTCTGGGCGGCATGCGTGCAAGGCGTCTCTGGAGTGCGCCGGGACGCAAGTCCTCACTGTGGTCAACTGCCACAGCCACAGTCCGCCGTTATTAGTCAACCGAAACGGAAAGTATAGTCGTCAGAAAAAACTTGACGCGTAGTCAAATATATGTCAGTTCACACCGTCCACGTTCGACTTTAGAAGAATTCTTCGGTCGAATTTAACCAGTTTATAATTTGAATCGTATTTTGAAAACATTTTTAGACGTAATGTCAAAAAATGAAAAGAAGACGCTTATAAAGGCATTAAACATAAAAAACCGCCACTCCTGTATATCGATGACGATAATGACTTTAACGATAAAATACGGTAAAGTATCTAGCAAAAGATTGGGGTCATTGAACAAGTAAAAAATTGAATTTCTCAAACTGAAATTCAAACAAAAAATGTCTCTTTAGGCGAAGTGTATATAAAATATATATGCTTCATTTATATTTAAATCTGTATATACTGTCTTAAGATATGTCTACGATGTACATTTCAGAATTTTATTTTACAGTTTATTAAATTAGTATTATATAATATAAATGTACTATCTGATGTAAATAGGACGAAAATGTTTATGATAAAGGCTATTTTTATTTTGATAATAGATATATTATATGTTATCGATTTTATTGTTATCGATTAAATAAAATAACATAAAACTTTTTATTTATTTACTATGGAGCTTACTCTTTTAACTACAGTATTATTTTAAATATACATATGTATTTGAAATAAAAAATAAAACAATGTAACTAGCAAATTAATCTGCTAGAGATATTGGTTTACTTTTAAAATGGTTCTTTTTGTTTTACCTAATATGTTTCCATCGTACGTATGATTTTAACATATGCTGTTAGATTCCGCTTAATAGAGTGACGTAGGTTATAATATAACCTATATACATATACACATATATATACATATGTTATTAGAGTGGCGCCATATTTTGTCAAATGCAGGATGGGTCAAACATCATGGTCCACAGAGAATAAAGAAGTGTAGCTTATTAATCGAACTACATTCTTTGCATAAAATAATAAAATAGTAGGTACTTTAAATAAATTGTTAAACGTTTTTTTCATATTTTGAAATGTAAGAAAATTGTTTTAGAAACGTTATTATTTATACTACCTTGATATTAATTTGACGGTAACGGAAACTACATACACGTTTTTTCAGGTGCGAAGTTCGGTGTTTCAAAGAGAGGCAATCCGGTCATTTTAATCGACAAATGCACCTTTTACAAGCAACGAATTCAAGGAGAAAAGATTCGATGGTGGTGTCAGTACGCTTATCGAGGTTGTAAAGCGGCGATTTACACGAAAAATAATACAATTACCACGGTGACTGGATCCCACAACCACGCTTTGGGTGTACCGCCGCGCAAAACACCAAGGCAAAATGTCCCTGATGATCTACATATTGCGTATTTAAATAATATGCTGAGTGGATCACTTGATATGGGTTGAGCTAAAATGTTGCTCTTAATAAAATTGATGGTTTTAAAGAAGCTTCGCAAACTGGCAATATTTATTATTATAATGATGGAAACAGATTGACAACATTATTCTGTCTTAATTTATTGTGTAAATTTTTAATGACTTAGTTTATTGTTTCTTTCTACGTATATAATGTGTAAATATATTTTTTTTGTTAAAAATTGTAAATATTATGATAATATTCATTGATATACATTTCTAGTCAGTAATATTTATAGATTATTATGTAGGGTAGTTTTAAAATGATAAAAAGGTATTAAATTGTAATCTGAATTTAGGCACAATTATTGGTTACATTTTAGTCATTAAACGTATTTAGATAAAATTATTAAATATATTACAGTAATCAAGTCTAATGGCTGAATATTAAATACTCTTTGCTTTATTGAATAAAATTGATAAACGTCATGTTTTATGTCAGTTCTAGTGTCACTGTTTTGTCTGTGGTTGTGTTATTGCATTACTTTCTTTGAAAATAACTTGCTTACTTTTCTTATTTGTTATAAAATATATACTTTAGATTAACTGTAATCCTTATTAAGTATAAAAACGTGTATAACATTCTAGTTTCAGCGTTGATTGTGTGAAATAAACCAGTGTTGGATTTTGGTTGTTTTGGTTTGAGTTTAGGTTTGTAAGGTTGTAGAAGTTAGTAAACTAATAAAATAAGGGTTTTCAGGTGATGAGTTGGTCCAGTGTGTACCCACGAAGAAAGGCCACCAGATCTTGTACAAGGGATACACGTATGTGTTTAAGAGCAGGCTACAGTGTGGTGCAGAGCAGTGGTGTTGTTCGTACAGACAGAAAACTGGCTGCATTTCGCTTATCAACATGCCACACCCACACCTATTTCTAGCGTAAAGCAGTTGTGTGACAGCGCATATATGATCGGCTTCAGGTAGTACCTGTTC